>JAKSZP010003242.1:0-51229 GCA_022478985.1 Massospora cicadina
CACTGGGTCCCCTGTGAACGTTGTGTCATGAAAGATTATGAAAAAATTAAGTTGGCCCCTGACCTTGACTATACACAAGAGTTTGGTACTGCAGGGCCAAACAACGCTCGCGCCATTGAGGCCTACTCATCATTACCCATCTAATTTGGGAAACTTCTTCTCTCAGCCCCCGCAGTGACTTTAGCCGCAATACCTATAATCTACTCATTGGTACCCAGTTTATGCTCAAATTTGAAGGGGTTATTAACTTGAAGAAGGGCTATCTCTCCCTTCTTAACTATGAGATTTCTCTAATCTTGACCAATGAAGAGCTTAATAAAAAAGAATACGCTTTCACTGTTGAGTATCCCTCTTCCGCCTTATCATTAAATTACAACATGGCAGGATGGCATACAAAAATGTTACCTCCATTAGTGGATGCCCTCAAGAGTATCCCTTCCTATGCTTTTGAAGAGTTAGTAATAAAAGCGGGTGAACAATGCATAGTTGACACTAAGATTACCCTGCAAATTCCCCACAACTTCTTATTGCACTTAACTAGCATTGACGAAAGAAGGCCTTTGGAGCCCAGAGTTTTGCCGGGCTTGCTAGACCCTGCCTATCAACGACCTATTAACCTTCTGCTTGTAAATATCACTAAGAAGGATATGGCTGTAAAAAACATCAGGAAATTGGAAGAGGCATGCTGATTCCCCTTGAGGAAATAAAGCAAGTTCACTGTATTGGGTCTATGGCGGATATGGGCTTACCCACTGGCCAATCACTATGCACTCTTCCTACTATTCATATTTCTGATGAACTAACCCTCGCCAAGCTTGACAAGGTCCATACCTTACTGGAGTCTTATAGTGACATCTATATTTATGACACCGACTATGGGCACATGAAAGGTTGGACTCATACCATTGATGTGGGGGATGATCGTCCTATCCACTCCAAACCATATTGCAAAATAAAGTTGAGGAGATACAGATGCGGAAGGAGCTTAAACAACTGCTGGACGCTGGGTTGTTGGTGCCTTCTCAAAACTCTTGGTCATCCCCACTCCTATTGATTAAAAAATGAAGATCATTGGGTAGTCATGGACTACCCCTAACTGAACAACCTCACAAAGAAGGAAAGTTATCCTATACCCCGCATTGATGACGCTCTGGCTCAACTCTCTGGGTCTAAGTTCTTTTCCTCCATGGACTTGGCTAGCAGGTATTCGCAGATGTATCTTTCTCCGCAGGATCAGGAGAAGTGCGGCCTTATCTGCAGTGAGGGTTCGTTTCAACCCACTCAGCTACCTCAGGGGTTGTGTAATGCGCCTGCTACTTTTCAGCTGGCCATGGATCACATTCTCCAGGACCTTAAGCTGAGATGTGTGATTGTCTACCTCGACGACATCACAGTCTTCTCTAAGATATTCAACGAGAATCTCACACACCATAAGGAGGTGTTTCAACGCTTTAGGGCATCCAACATAAAGCTGAAGCCCTCTAAATGTACTTTCTTTTATAAGAAGCTTAATTTCCTTGGGCACGCTATCTCCCAAGATGGGATACAACCTCCTGAATATAAAGCCAAAGCAATATCTAAGGTTCCCATGCACAAAGCCCTTTGTGACATCCAGGTATCCTTGGGCATGATGGGGTATAACTATCAGTTTATCCGCAAGTTCGCCCATCTTAGTGAGCCTTTTGTACGTCTCTTGGCTAATGACACCCCCTTCTCTTGGGGTTCTGAAAAAAAGCCGCGTTTGAGACCCTAAAAGCACTATTACAAAAAAGGCCAATACTCCGCCACCCTAACTATGGCAAGGCTTTCATGTTGTTCATGGATGCCTCTGACTACTCCGTTGGAGCTATCTTGGCTCAGTTGGATGAAAATGGGGTTGATCATTCCGTATCTAATTCAGCAAAACTTTTTTAAAAGATGAGCGTAACTAGAGACTCACTTAGAAAGGAGTGACTTGCCATCTTGATCACGGTTACATACTATCGCCCTTTTTTATATGGGACTTCATTTAAAGTGATTATTGACTACGCATCCTTTAAGTGGTTATAAAATATGAAGGACCCCACTGGACGGTTTACTCGCTGGGCTCTAAAGCTCCAACACTATGATATGACCATTGTCATCAAGCTGGAACGCATCATATGAAAGTTGATGGGTTGACTCAGGTGCCTATCCTGCACCTTAGAAATAGCTAGCAGAGAGGTTGCATGACCTCCTAATGACTTCTGACACATGGGCTGATGATGATAATCCAGTACAAAAGATGTTTGCATGGAACTCCCACAACACCAAGATGGAGAGTGGGAAGCTATACAATAAAGTAGGAGTAAACTGGTTGCCTTACCTCCATCTATCTGAGCGAGTAACCATGATCATGGAGTCTAACACTATCATGGGCCATGGCAGAGTCTGAAAAACCCATGAGTGGGTTAAAGAGCGGTATTATGTGGATGGCATCATGGAGACAATAGCTGAAGTCCTAGATGCTTGTCTGACCTGCAAAAAACAAGCCAGCTTCAATACCCGTTATCAGTACCAACCTATGACGCCCCAACAACCCTTCCACACCATAAGTTTGGATGTGGTAGGTCCTCTCCCTCAGACTACTGGGGGTAATCAATAATACTAGTTGGAATAGATTATTTCACTAAATGGTTTGAAGCTGTGGCTCTCCCCGCTCAAACTGCTAATGCCTCTGCTACCTTCCTACATCAATATATCTTTACGTGACATGGTTGCCCTCAGGTCCTCCTTTGTGATAATGGAAAAAAATTTAACTCCCAAGTGATAAAACTCCTTGCCACCTCCATGGCAGCACAACTCTTCTCAGCCCCTATAACACATCCACCAATGGTGCCGTTGAAAGATAAAATGGGACCCTGGTCTCTATACTTAAGAAAATGGACAACTCTGACCCTCTTCACTGGGATCATTACTTACCCAGTGCCCTCATGGCTTACCTTATTAGCTGCCTTTGCATTTTCAAGATGTCTCCTTTCTGTGTGTTATATGGGCGAGAACCTGGGGTGCCTGATTTACTAGCCAAAGATGCCTTCTTTGCTCAGACTGATCTGGATCAAGCCCTGAAGAAGTTGGCGCAGCACATCATCCAGTTACAGTCTGAAGCGATGACTAATTTAGCAAAAACTGTCACTAAAGAAGGCCAAGCAGCAAACGAGCTCTAGCCACCACTATTTTCTTTCCAAGTGGCAGACTTGGAACTCTACTACCACAACTGAATCATGCCTAGAAAGGAAAATCTTGGCTCAATCTGTGAAGGCCCATTTGTAGTCACATATAAGCAAGGGGATGAGTATTTCATTAAGTCCCTTGCTAATGGCCTCACCATTAACCGAGTTCATGGATGGTTCTTGCAATCTTATTCACCCCCTACCACGCTTGAAGGGGGTAATGTTGGATAATCACAATTCTGATGTATAGAAAATAGTTGTTTGGAGGTAAGTGATAAAATCGCCCAAAAGAGACTGGATAATTCCTGGTGGAACCCTCAAATTGGGGTAACACTTTTAATAAAAATTGGACAAGAAATATGAGTTTGGGCAATTGGATTGCACCAAATCATCAGCCAAATTTGGAAGTTCATCAAAAAGCGCCTCTCCAGGCAACTTTCACTTTCGTACAGCCTACACAGTGGAGACCAGCCCCTTTTATAGGGTCAGGGGTTCCAACCAAGTGCAAAATTTTTCCAGCCCACTGATTGGGTGAAATTAATCAAAACCTTACCACACGGACTTAATTTACCTGCCCTCCATCAGCCATTTTATCAAAGTGACGGAAAGCTTCTGAGCTCCAATTCGTTGAAATAAAAATATTTCCTAATTTAAATGTAACTTAGCCATCCAAACTTCAAGCCTCAATACTATAAATACTAATTATTATCTTATCAATAAGGTTCATTTCTTACCCCTGCGACACTAATAAAACTATCAAAAACCCAAATTTCTAGTTTTTACAATATAATTGTTTTTACTAAAATCAGTGGTTTACATCCCCTATTTGTTGGAGTATTAGGCCCTAAATGCACCTGCAAGCTTAAAACCCCTAAAATCTGATGACGCCCATCAGGGTAACCCTTATCAGGATACTTCATTTGTTGTAGCCATCACAAGGAAGCATGATTGGTAATTAAAGTAAAATGATTCCCATATAAGTATGGTCAAAAATGCTTAATAGCCAGCAGGACCACCAATAATTCACGTTCTGTAATGCTATAGTTGCATTTAAATCTGGCAAGGTTTTATATAGTAGGCTATAGGATGCTCCAAAAAATTTTCATTGTGCTGAGATAATATAGCTCTGATAGCTTTATTGCTAGCATCAGTAAAAAAGTAAAAAAAAGGTTTATTGGAGTTGGGATGTTTAAGTACAGGTGAATGGGAGAGAGCTGAGCATAATAGATTAGAGGCCTACTGTTGCTCTTCTTTCCATTGAAGGGTACAGCCTTCATTAAAATATACTAGAGGCTTAGAGGTTTCAGTAAATCAGGAAATAAATTGGCAAAACATATCCCACTATCCCCAAAAAACCTGTACGTCTTGTAGGGATTTAGGGGGGACATTTTAGAAATGGCCAGAACCTTATTGTCCATTGGGGATATTCTGTCTTTACCTACCTCATGGACCAAAAAACCTATTTCATTCTGAAAGAAGGAGCATTTTGACGGCTTTAGTTTTAGTGAGGCTTGCCATAACCACTGGAAACCTTGCCTGAGATGATCAATGTGCTTGGTAAAAAGTTCTTGAAAAAATGGTAATATTGTAAAGATAAAATTGCACACACAAACATTTTAAGTCACCCAAAAGTCCGTCTATGGCACGTTAGAAAGTAGCAAGAACATTACATAAACCCTGAGGCATTTAAGCGGGCTTAAATATTCCTTCACTTGAAATGAGGGCACATTATCCACAATCTTCCAACAACAAAGTAATTTGCCAGTATCTGCTGGTGAGATCCATAGCCAAAAATTAATGAAAACTGACATCAGGCGTAAAAAAATCATCAATACGTGTCTGTGGATAGATATCTTTTTGTGTGATAGAATTGAGTTGAAAATAAACCATGACAACACGAAATCCACCATCCCTCTTTCAAATTAATAGGAGAGGGGAAGCCCACGGTCTTTTAGAAGGCACAAATAACCTGGCCTCCAACAGTTTCTGTGAATTATAGGCCACTTGAGCTTCCTACACTTAAGATTTTCTATATGGCCGAGATTCAAATGGAGGGTGATCCTTGGTCTCATTTGGTAGGTTACTCTTGAGATTTTCCAATAGTCGCCTGTACCTGAAGAAAGAATATATGGCAATACTCCTCAATGAGGTCTTCCACATTCTGGCGTTAGTTAGGGGTGAGATTGTCTCCAATTTTATTTTCAACCAGAGCTATTGTGGGTAGGGGATTTACCCTAAATCTTGTAAGGAGCAAAGCAAAGCACGTTGGAGATATTTTCAATAGAGCATAACTTTATATATGCAATAGTGGAATGCTGCTGGACTTAGAGGGTTTGATTCATTAAATTCACTAATAAGATGATAGATTTTCTATAGGCAGGATCCAAGATTTCCAGGCAGGTCAACGCTTTTCTGACTGAAGGGTTTGGATGTCCATTTAGCTCCAGAAATTTGATTAAGAGGAGTAATAATCTTGATCCCTGTATCCACAATCACTTGGGAGCCAGAGGGTATTGTAATATGAAGGAGGGCATACAGAGGGATCCCATCTTCAGCGTCCACAGCCTCATGGGTAACTTAATTTTTTCTCCTAAGACTTTATATTTGACATTAAAAATGGAGAATAGATATTAATAGAATCAGGGTTGTTTTTTTGGGGCTCTTTTACTCTTGACAGGGAGTTCAAAATCAACAGGATCCAATACCATTAATAGTAAAAGGTACTTTTTTATGGTTGATGATGCAATTGAACTCCTGCATCAGTTGAACTCCAATAAGCAACTCGTTAAAATTATTTTTCTAGTGCAATAGTGGGGCTTAATTAGAAGCTTTGCAAATTGGATAGGTAAGGCGTAGTATACCCCCAATTGATTTAGAAGATATTTAAAGGCCGTCCAATATTCAGCGTCATGGATAAAGTCTGAAGTCATTTTTAGTTTTTTGGATAAGTCAGGAGGATATAATGTTAGCCCATGAGCTATATCAATTATTGCAAGAATTTAACCTTATGAATGACTACCTCTACTTGAACCACCAAAGAGCCAAAATGAGAATTATTGGCTAGTAAACTTTCGTGGGTGAGCTGTAGTAAAGCAAATGGAGATTTTTCTGCGGCCAAGATTGATGCTGTTCAATGCTTTTAAAGGGTTTGTCTGCCAGCGCTTGGCTTTCCATAAAGGAACTGACCTCCAAGATTTGATTAGGTACCTGACCAACATAGCAATAGGAAAGTTGAAGATCTTTATATCCTAGGATAGATAGGGGTATATTGACTTCTGAAGGCACCGCTAACACAAAGCATCCCAAGGTGCTGGGCATGTTCTTGAGCTAGTACAAGAGTCCATAGCACATGAGTGTCATCAGCATAGGGAGACTCATGCCTTATACTGACTGATCTTTTGCTGACCTACGTTGGAAGATATGACAAGTGTCTACAGTATGGTTGTTTCTCTTGCAAATAGTGCAGAATAATTTTGAGGTAGGCTAATTGGGAGGGTAATTGCTAACACTCGGGGCTGAGGCTTTTATTATTATAATGAGGGGGCCATTTGGTTTTGAGTAGATTAGCCAGAATATTCAAAATGGCTCCTTTGATATGGAGGAAAGACGTCCAGGTAGACTTCACCGCTTTAAAATAAAGTAAAACATTAGGTATATTTTTAAATTCCAAAAATGAAGCAGTGACAGCATCATATAAAGTAAGACGTTTTCTTGCAACCAACGTTTGAGCCTCAAGATAAAAATGATAAACAAACTCAGTGAATTTTTCTCCCCAATTAAGGCTTATGCCCATAAAAGTTTGCTTTTGGTTGAATAAAGTTATGTAGCTCTCAAATTTCTGAAGCAAGGAAGTCTTAGAGTCATCCCAAGTCTGGTAATGCATGAGATGTGGTACCATAATGCCTTGAGCTATGTGACTAAGACAGTTGGTTGGGTAAATGAGCCATTGGGTGTCAGTAGCTATATCCATAGCACTTTAGTAACAATACATGAAAGATAAGATGCCCCCTTCACCTGGGACGTACTTCTCTTTTAATGAAAGTTTGAATGTGCCAATGTGGGGGTTAACAGCCAAATGACATGCTCTGACACCAGGGGACATTTTCGCCTATAGAAGAACTGATATTGCTGGAAGATTTGTAAGGGTGGAGGGTTTTCACTTTGTTTTGTAAGGCATTAATATCTTCAATTATTGAGTCTGCCTGATCATGGGCGGCAAAAAGGGCCTTTTGGTGGCAACGAGAGGTATTAACTGCCAAACTTTACTTTTAAGCTTAGTAGCTGCATCACAAAGTTCAAGTTGGTGTTTCTCAAGGGCGAGAATCATTGCTATACCATAAATCATATTAGACTATTTTCCCAAATGATTAAGGCGTTCCTGATCCATATAGGGATCTGATGCCGAATTGTTATTTCAAATTTTAAATTTATTATGGGGAAGGCCAACCATGGGATGGACACTTCCGAATATGACTCAGACGAGACAAAACTTAGTACCATGGGAGGCACCCCAGAGAAGCGATGCTATCTCTTGTTGCCAGCGGGAGCGCCACTTATGGGAAGGGGGAGGGAACGTGTGTAGGGGACGTAGCCACTATTGAGCACGTGTGGAGGAAGGGGTCTGATTTGATGAACCAGACTGGGAACCAGGAGGAGACCAGCTGTCAGTGACGCGGTGGGATATATCCAAACATCCACGCTTGAAAGTGATCCACCAAAATGAGACCAGAATCTGTGGACAGCTTCAGGGAGGGTGGGGATGGATCCAGCGATGGCATCCAAGACAATCGTGTGGATAGTCCACATGGCGATTGCAACCACCAGAGCACGGAGGGAGGGTGGGAGGGGGAGGCCATTGATGAAGCAAACATATCACTTGACAGACTGAAGGGATGTGTTTGATCCTGGCCTAGCAGACGTTGGACTTCGCGCCATATTACTTTAGAGGTGGGGCACTTCTCCAGGCGGTGAAACAGCGTTCCATACTGGCCACACACGACACAGGATGAGTGTAAAGCATTAGAGCGCTCAGCTGTACGATACACCCGCCTCAGGCAGCGCCACACATGGGAGCGGACTTGAGCCTGCAACAGAGGATGGTGTGCGTATTTCCAGATAGTCTTTTGGGTCTCAGTGGAATAAGGGATGTCCATCATGTCCAGGTAGTCCACCCTGGATAGACTTGGGGTCGAATGGGGATCACGCCATCATGGATGGGTAGCCCCTGTACCTCTTGTGTGAACTGAGGAGAGGGGCGGCCTCTTCGGGTTGTATGTCCACTAATATGAATTCTCCACTCTGCGCTTCGCATGGAGAGTAGGATTCGTTTGTAGTGGGTTTTGGTCCCGTGAGGACCTGTGGCTGATGTGTGTGATGCGAGGTATTTCATCAGGGAGTGGGGGTTTGATGGATTGTTGAGGCCCAAGGCTCGGGAGAAGTTGGAGTGGGCCGCGCGGGACCAGTGTTGGGATGGGAGTGTAGGAGCAGTGACTGCCGCAATCCAGGTGCCCAGGATCTTGGTGGCATGGGCTTTGAAGTCAAGTAGGCCCATGCCACCATGATGATGAGGGCCAAACATGACCTCTAGCCATACTGGTGGAGGGCGGCCTGACCAAAGCCAACTTTGTAGCAAAGCATACAGGGATTTGAAGAAGCTTGGGGAGAAGGGGATGGCGTGGGCTCCGAACCAGACTTTGGATAGGAGCATAGAGTTGGCAAGAACAACCCTGCCAGTGAGGGTAGTAGGGTGGGCTCTGAGAGAGGCGATTCGCTTTGTCACGTTGTCCAGTATATGGCACTCCATTACTTCTGACGCGTATCCACCTGCCTCCAACCACACGCCCAGATGGCGTACCGGTCCTATGGTAGGTCGTGGCACAAAGGGGAGCACCAGTGAAGCGGTGTTTTGAGTTAGTAAGGTGTGGACGTGGGCGAGCAGATGGGCCAGGTTGGGAACTACTTGCTGGGGCCCAGCAGTTCTGAAACCGACCAAGGAGGATGATTTCGGTTTTGGAGGCGTTCAGTGCCGCGTTGCTTACTTAGGAATATTCCTGGATGAGGGCTTCAAGCGCACGTGCATCTTTGTTATTAGACACCCCCACCACGCAATCATCTGCAAATGCCATCATCTTAACTGGGGTTTGGCCTGGCACATGGACCCCAGTGAGTTGGGCATTCACATTTCGCAGTAGTGGGTCAAGGCTGAAGTTGTATAAGAGTGGCTCAGGGGTCCCCTTGTCGCAGGCCCCTTTGAGGATTGACTACTTCTTTAGGAAACCTGGGCCGCGCACTGCCATTGTTGCAGATTCCGTGAGCAGCATCACCCAGTTAATGAAGCGGGGAGGTAGGCGGAATTGTTGGAGGCAGGCCCTAAGGTATTCCCAGTTTACTCTATCATAGGCCTTTTGTTGGTCCAAGAATACAAGTGCCCCAGAGGCTGTGGACTGACACACATTAGCCACAGAGTGCACGTTATCCCAAATCGACCTTCTGGGGATGAAACCGAATTGTTCTGGGGAGATGGTGGCAGATGCTACTGTCCCTAAACGGTAGGCCATGATTTTTGTTAAAATTTTGGTGTCTGTGTTTGTTAGAGAAATGGGGCGCCAGTTGGCTAAGCCTAGCCTATCCCCTTTCTTGAAGAGTGTGAAGTAAAGGCCTCATGTCCTCCTGGTAGGAGGCGCGTTTCCAACAGGCTTTGGTTGAGTGAGGCTAGCAGCAATGGGGATATATATTTAAAATATTTTTTGTAGAACTCATATGGAATGCCATCTGGGCCTGGGCATTTTCGGTTTGGCACACCATGAATGGTAGTCCATAATTCGTTCGGAGTAATTAAATTATTATTTCCGGGTATCGGAAAATGGTGCGGATATGAGCTCTGTCAAGAAATTCCGCCATTTTGGCTGGCTGGATTGGTTCAGCTAGGTATAACTCGGAGTAATATCTTTGCGTTTTGATTGCCACTTTGGCCAGTGTGTCCTCAATAGAATTATCCAATCTTCGCACCTGTGTGCAGGCCACGCTCTGGCTTGGTGCAAAAATTTTTTTGAAGGAGTATGCGGTACACTTGTCACCTTTATTGATGCATGTGGCCCTGTATTGGACACAAACCTGATGTTTGTGTTGCCTTTCAAGTGCGTTGAGGTGGGCGGCTGCCTCCACCCACTTTTGGCCCCATGCAGGGCTATATCCTTAGGCTGGAATGTTGGACTCCAAGTGGGCCAATTCCACCAGCGTGCGCAATATAACCGCCGATGTGGCTCATGAGCGTCTGGATGAGAGATGGCGATGTGGCGGATGGTGTCTTCTTTGAAAGTTGCCCATGTGGAGATGGGGTCCGTGCAAAATGGTGCAACAAACGATTTTGCCAAAGTTGCCTCTTCCACCCACGTGGAAAATCCTGGCGACGCGAGCTCTGTTGGGCGGATTTTGCACCAATGTGGGGCCTTTGCAACTGTGACAGGTAAGTGGTATGTTATCGAGACCAGTCAGTGGTCAGAGAATTCCATTTTTGTTGTTTCGAAGTGGGAGATGTGGGGTTGGAATTTTGCCGGTGCTAGAATAAGGTCAATGCGGGTCATGGACCTTAATTGGCCGTTGTGGATGTGGGGACGCATCATGTTTTCAAGCAGTGGGGCATATTGCAGCAGCGCATCCATTAACCCAAGGGTGGTTTTTAGAACGTGTAGTTCTACATGACCCTGTGGGGCGTGGGGTGAGGGTGGCCACCAGTCCATTGGTGAGGTTAGCCAACAGTTCATGTCACCAATTAGGAAAGAATCGGGGGGTAGCGGGAGGGATTTGACCAATGAGAAAAATTCCCAACGCTCTTGTGCACTGTTTGGGGCGTAAATGTTGAAGATTGTGTGTGCAACATTGGCCCATGAGAAGGTGACAACAAGCACTCAGCCATTTAGGAATGTTTCTGAAGATGTAATTTGAAAAAATTGTTTTTCTGAATTAGCACCCCACAGTGCTTTGACCAAAAGGATAGGGATGGTAGGAGCATTGTTTTCTAAGCTTCCTCGGAACCTCGTGGACAGTGGGATTCCTGGATGGCCAGGATATCCACAGGTAAATTGTTTTGTAAAAAACTCAGTTTCCTAGCCCAGGATGGGGAGGCCTTGAGTCTGGCGATATTCAGCATCCCTAGGGTGAAGGTTTCCCCCATCGCACCTTAGGTGTGAGGGGTGGGCCCCCGGGCCCACCACCCTCTTCCAGGTCCCCACGGGCTTTCAAAGCTGCGCGGGTATTAGCAGCAACGCTATTGGGGTTTTTGTAAATTTTTGCGGAAAGAGTCACGTTGGCTTTAGCCTTCACTTTTTGTTTTCCTGACGTCGGACGAATTTTTTGTGGTGCGGATAAGTTTGGTGCACCGTCAAGTGTGGCAAAAAATTTTTTTTTGGTTGGGATAGGTCCCAAGTCAGTTTTGACTGGGGCTTGGGTGCAGCAATTGGGTGAGATCGAATCTCCCATCGGATCCTCAGATTGAGTGGCCCATTCGGCATGGGCCTCCCAATCTGATTGGGTGATGGATTCCCAAGTTGCTTCCGCCGCAAAGGTCTCCATGTCCTCCTGGCGTTGTGAGTGTGGGATGGTGGTGGTGGCCTTGGCCGCTTCCTTGGCCGTGGTCCTATGGGCCTGCTTGGCCTTCTTCCACTCCTGCGGGGAGATGGGCTTTACCAATAGGTAGCAGCCTTGTGCTCCCCACAGGAAAGCCTCCTTGGTGCTTGCAGTTGGTTTGTAGTGCGCCTCTCTGCTGGCCATGGCCGCCGAGGGGTGCTCTTGGAATGTGACGCCCTCTTTGATGGGGCATGCATGCGCCTTATGGCTGAACGCGTCACAGTGGGTGCAAATGGGGGGCGCGCTGTCCACGGTTACCCAGAATGGGTGGGTGGTGTGCCCTGCGATGTCAACAAAGGTGGAGTATGGGATCTGGGTTAGGTCCTTCGCGATCTCCTCAGTTGGGGTCAGAACTGCGATGGCTTTGCTGGTGCACAGGTGTGGCATCAGCGTGAAACGTAGCATTTCAAAAGATTGTATTTCACCATATATGGCGAGACCATCTTTCAGGTGTTGCTCCAAAATGTCACATTTTACCATAGTAGGCAAAAAGTCAAACGTGAGAAAATTTGGTTTGATTTTGTCCATCTGGTGCATTTAGTTTCGATGACCCATTGCCCTTCGGGGAGGTCAACCACTATGCACACCGCTGCAGCCTCAACTGCTGCTATTTTGCTTTCGAAACCTAGGTCCAGCCAACTGTGTGACATGGAGTGAGTTGCAATGTACACCGCAGTCGGGAAAATTTTGTGTACATCTTCACAAAATTTTTCCCATAGGGCCATTTTTTGGATGTCCAGATACACACGGACTCTGAATTCCACCAATGAAAGTGGCTGGGAATGTGGCGTGTTGATGTACTGGTTGCATCGTGCTTGCCACATGAGTATCTCCGGGGAAATTGTGACCACCAGTTTTTTTAGATTTTTTTCTATTCCTCCAGATTCTCCAGGGCGTTTTCAAACGTTAGAGGCCGTGGGCCTTCCGCCTGCTCCTCTTGCCTTGCTTGCCCAACTGCTCCCAGACATGGGCGCAGACTAATCCCCTCTATGAGATTATCAAACTAGATTTAGTCTTGAATTGAATGGGTTGCAAAAGTGTTTTCAACGAGAAAGAAAAGTTTTCTGATGCTGAATTGTTATTGCTCATTGTAGTAATAAATGCTAAGTGGACTCAGGGTATACCTGGCAGGGAGCACCAGTTTTGTTGGGACTAAGAGGCTTTAGACCACTTGTCCCTTTATTTTTTTTAGTATGAAAACCTGAGGTTCCTGGGTGCTGGATTACATTATTTTGCTTTCCTTGGACAGAAATTCTTTTCTCAGGTTAATGTTTCTGGTATCATAAATCCTAACTATTAGTTTTCCCTAAACAGAAAGCAGGCCACTTTAACTTAAATGGCGAAATGAGTGTAAAATACATTGCTTAGAAACATATTTATATGGGAGTTTTTCTCAATCAATCTATGCATACTATGCTAAAATATATTCTCATTACTAATTGGAATTCTGCAGCAGGTTGTTCATATCTGTCAAATGGTATTTATTCTTTGATTTTATTCAGGGAAGGCCAACTAGGGGACAGACACTTCCAATAAGACACTAAACAACGAAACAAACTTCAGCGAGAGGAGGGTACCCCAGAGAAACAGACGCAATCTCCTGTTGCCAGCGGGAACGCCAAGAGAAGGAAGGGGGGTTACGTGTGCAGGGGCTTGCGCCACTATTGAGCACGTATGTAGGAAGGTATTTGAAATGATGAACCAGACTGGGAACCAGAATGAGACCATCTGGCAGTGACAGGGTAGGAGGTATCCAAACATCTACGCTTGAAAGTGGTTCACAAGGTGCGACTGGAACTGGCGTAGAGCTTCCTGAAGGTGGGAGTGGAGCCTGAGATAGCATCTAAGACAATCATATGGATAGTCCACATAGCGATTGCAACTACTAAGGCACAGAGGGAAGGTGGTAGAGGGGAAACCATGGATAAAGCAAACATGTCCTGAGCAGGCTGGAGGGCTATGCCTGATCCTGGAAAAATAGACGTTGTACCTCAAGCAATATCGCTTTTGATGAAGGGCACTCTTCCAGGCGGTGAACCAGCGTTCCATACTGGCCATACACGATGTAAGATGAGTGCAAAGCGTTAGAGAGCTCATCAGTACAGTATACCCATCTCAAGCAGCGCCACACATGGGAATGAATATGCAGCTGCAGATGAGGGTGGTGGGCGTACTTCCATATGGCTTTCTGGGTATCTAAGGAGTAGGGGATGTCCTTTCTGTTCAGGTGGTCCACCCTGGCTATGGTAGGGGACCTCATGGGTATCACTCCGTTCAGAATGGGTAGTACTTGTACGTACTGGGTTAACTAAGGAGAAGGGCGCCCCCTCTGGGCGGTGTGCCCACATATGCAAATTCTCCACCTAGTGCTACGCATGCAGAGGAGGATCCTTTTGAAGTGGGGCGACGTCCCATGTGGGCCCGCAGCAGAAGGATGTGAGGCGAGATATCTTAACAGAGAGTGGGGGTGGGTAGGATTGCTGAGGCTCAGGGCACAGGAGAAGTTGAAGCAGGTCACGCGGGACCAGTGCTGGGCTGAGATCATAGGGCTGGTGATGGCAGCGATTCAGGTGCCAAAAATTTTGGCAGCATGGGCCTCAAAGTTGAGCAGGCCCATACCACCTTTGGAGAGGGCTAAATATAACATCCAGGTGCACCGGCGGTGGGTGTCCTAACCAAAGCCACCCTTGTAGAAGGGAGTATAATGACTTGAAGAAATAAGGGGAAAAAGCGATGGCATGGGCCCCAAACCAAAGTTTAAAAAGAATCATAGAGTTGGATAGCACTACCCTGCCAGTAAGGGAGGTCTGGCGGGCTTTGAGGGAAGCTATGCGTTTCATAACATTATCTAGGATATGGTTTTCCATTACCGTTGAGTCATGCCCTCCTGCTTTCAGCCACACCCCCAAATGGTGGACATGGCCAACGGTGGGGCGTAGCACAAAGTGGAGCACAAGCGGGGCGGAGTGGGGTGGGCAGGGGAAAGCTATCCCATGATCTAGTCGATGAGGCAGGTAGGAAATGGGGCGCTGGGGCCCAGTGGGCTTGATACCGACCAAGGAGAACAATTTCGGTTTTGGAGGCGTTAAATGCAGCATTACTTACCCTGGATAAACATGGATATTAGCTTCAAGCGTACGTGCATCATGATTTTTAGACACCCCAACCACACAATCATCAGCAAACGCCAACATCTTGACTAGTGCTTGGCCTTGCATATGGACACCAATAAGGCGGGCATTCACATTTTGAAGAAGTAGGTCAAGACTGAAGTTATATAAGAGTGGGCTAAGAGGGTCCCGCGCCGTAGGCCCCTTTTAGGGCGGACTACATCCATGAGAAAGCCAGGGACACGCACAGCCATTGTAACGGATTCCGTAAGCAACATCACCCAATTAATGAACCAATGGGGTAAAAGAACTTGTATAGGCAGGCTTTGAGGTAATCCCAGTAGACTCTATCATAGGTCTTCTGCTGGTCTAAAAACACAAGTGCTCCAGAAGCCGTGGATTGACAGACATTGGCTATGGTGTGTATATTGTCCCAAATCAACATTTTGAGGATGAAACCAAATTTTTCGGGGGAAATGAGAGCAGAGGCAACAACCCCTAGACGGTTAGCCATGATTATAGTAAATATTTTGTTTCTGAGTTAGTGAGTGAAATGGGGGCGCCAGTTGGCTAAGTCCAGCTTATCCCAATTCTTGTAAAGCGCTATCACGAAGGCCTATTGCCCTCCAGGTAGGAGGCGCGTTTCCATAAGGCATTAGTTCAGAGAGGCAAGCAGAAAGGAGGAAAAATCTTTGAAATACTTCTTATAGAACTCATAAAGGATGCCATCTGGACCTGGGCATTTCCTGTACGGTGCACCACAAATGGCGGACCGAGTTTGTCTCACGTAATCAAATTCATTAACTCTGGGAAACGGGAAACAGTGCAGATATGTGCACTTTTGAGAAAATTGTCCTTTTTGGCCAGTCAAACTGGATCAGATTGATATAATTCAGAGTAATAATTTTTTATTTTGATCACCACTTTGGCTGGCGTATCTGTGACAGAGTGGTCTGGCCTTGCATCTGTGTACAGGCCAAGCTCTGTTGCTTTGTGAAGAATTTTGAAAAAGTAAGTGGAACACATATCACCCGCTGTTATATGCTTTGCTTTATACTGAACACAAACCTGATGCTTGTGTTGTCTTACCTGTGAGTTGAGGCAAGTGGACACTTCTGCCCACTTGTGACCCTAAGCTGAGCTGTAGCCTACAGCGGGGACATCAGACTCCAGGTGGTCCACTTCTGCCAGCGTGCACAAAATGACTGCTGAGGCAGCCTACAAACGATGGGAGGAGAGGTGGCGAGCCTGAAAGATTGTGTTTGTTTTGAAGGTTGACCAGGTGGAAATTGGGTCTGCACATAATGGTGCAATAAAATCTGGAGCCAAGGTCATGGTTTCCACCCACAAGGAAAATCTTGGCGATGCGATTTTGGTGGGGCAGAGTTTGCACCACTTTGGCGCCTGGGCCGCTAGATTGGACAAATGGAAGGAAATCAATATTATACTGTGGTCAGATAACTCGATTTTTGTCGTGGTGAAGTGAGAAATTTGGGATTGAAATTTCAAAGGCACGAGAATAAGGTCAATGCGGGTCATTTACCTTAGTTGGCCGTTGTGCACATGAGGGCGAGACTTGTTAGTGAGTAGCAGTGCATGATGTGGCAGAGTATTGAACAACTCTAGGGTGGCTTTGAGAACTCAAAGTTCAATGTGCCCTGTGGGGATGTAGGCAACGAGGGTCAGCGGTCTGTGGTTGGGTTCATCAAGCAGTTCATGTCACCAACAACAAACAGGTTGGGTAACAGAAGGAATTGATGGCCAAGAATTCCTGACAATCTCATGCACAGGTTGGGGTGTAAATGTTAATGACAGCATGCACTTCGTCATCCCATGAAAAGGTGACTACAAGGATGCAGCCGTCAAGGTACAATTTTGAAAAAATTTAAAACTATAGTTCACTTGAACAAGCATTCCACAGTGCGTAGACCAAAAGAAAGGGAAGGGAGGAGCTTGGTTGCCCATGCATCCTCTGCACTGTGCAGACAGAGGGTTTCCTGAATGGCCAGGATGTCCACAGGTAAATTATTTTTTAAAAAATTCAGTTTTTTAGCCTGGGATGGTGAGACCTTGAGTCCAGCGATGTTCAACATTCCTAAAGTAAAGGCTCCGCCCATTGCACCTTAAGTGTGAGGGGAAGGGCACCTGTGCCCTTCAGCCTTCTCATTTTCAGAACGTCGCTGCTTGGGAGCACAGGTATTCTGTGCTACGGAGTATGGTTCAGTATGGAAAGCTTTAGCTGTGGGGTTTGCGTTGGCTTTTGCCTTCTACTTTTTCCTCACTGTGGGATGAATTTTTGGCGTTGTGTAACTTGCGGTGCACCATTGCATGAAGTTGGAATTTTGGCAGGAATATTGTTGGCTATTTGGTTCCAATCAATGCTTGGTAGCATTGGTTGGGTGAACCCAACTCACCCATTGGGTTTTCAGCTTGGGTGGCCCAATCAGCTTGGGCGTCCCAATATGATTGGTGGAAGTATTCATGAGCCGCTTCTGCCATGAATGTCTCAATGTCCTCCTGGAGCTGGGCTGGTGGGATCGTGGATGCAGTCTTGGCCGCCTCCTTGGCTGCCGCCTTGCAGGCCTGCTTGGCCTTCTTAGGCTCAAGTTGGGACATAGGTTTTGCTTGAATGTAGCATCCTTGCGCTCCTCACGGAAAGGCTGCATCAATATCAACTGCCAGTTCATAGTAGGTATCTGCACCGCACATTGCATCCAAGATAATTCAGTTTGTGTAATGCCCTCCTTGGTGGGGCAGGTATGGGCCATGTGGCAAAAAGCATGACAGAAAGTGCAGATAGGAGGCACACTATCCACGGTGACCCCGAATGGGTGGGAGTCTTGCCCATTGATTTTGATAAAAGCGGTGTGTGGGATTTGGGTTAAATCTTCCACTATCCCCACGGATGGGGTAAGAACAGCAGCCGCTTTGCCCATGCACAGGTCTGGCATGAGCATAAGGCACTGCATCTTGAAGGATTGGATTTCCCCATATTTGGTGAGCCCAGCCTTCAGGTGGTGCTCCAGAATGGTGTGTTTGACTGTAGTAGGTAGGTAGTCAAAAGTTACAGAAATTTGGTTCGATTTAGTCCAGTGGGTGCACCTCATTTTGACTACCCGTTGACCATCCAGAAGGTCCACTACTACATGCACTTTTGCAGCTTCATCCACTGCATCTTTTAAATCCAAGATCCAGCCAACCGCGAGTCATGGAGTGTGGTGTGACATACATTGCGTTCAGGAAATGTGTGTGTAAATCTCCACAAAACTTCTACCAAAAAAATTTGTTGAATATCTAGGAAAACATGCACCCCATGTTTCACCGATGATAGTGGTTGGGAGTGCAGTGTATTGATGAACTGGTTGCAGCGCGCTTGCCAGGCCAGAATTCTGGACAAATGGTAACCGCCGGTTTTTTACTATTTATTCTATCTATTCTTCCAGATTTGCTGGGGCATTTACAAAACTTGGTTGACATGGGGCCAACACCTGTGCCCTTAACTTTACTCGCCCAAATGCTTCCCAACATTGGGTGTAAACTAATCTCCTCGATGAGATTATCAAACTTTACCTAGACTTGAATTGAATTTGTTGCAAAAGTGTTTGCAACGAGAGAGAAAAGTGTCAAATGGCATTTATTCGCCACATAGATCGGATTTGAACCCTAATATTAGGGGGTTTTTAGCGAATATTATATTTGACCACATTAGTTATCAATTATCCCCAATATCAAGAGGATTTAAAATTCTCTGGGGATTATTTCACAATAATTTTTTCAGCTATTTTGACAGTTTGGGTTTAATTACCATCATCTAACTCATTAAAATCTCTTAATCATATAGGAATCCTGACAGTGCACAAATTATAAAAACAAGGAGGATTTATCAAGGCTGAAAGGATCAAATTGACCGCCCTCCCTGATCTAAAACATATCATGAACCAACGTTAGGTAAGGGTTAAATTCCCAGATTTTATTCTAAGGTTTTGCGTGATGGGGTTTCTGACGTTTCATCAGCAGCTTTGTGTTTTACAAGGTATGCAGTGGATGGAAATGTAAGTCTTGATTTCCAGCCCTTCTGTTTAGACCTTAAAAATTTCCCTGTAGTCGTAAGAATGACACAAGGCCTCCTGTAGCTATACTTTCATGTCTCAGTGACTTTGCTTATGTGGAATATAATCAATGGTTTACTTCCCAGCCTCCTAAGGATCCTTCTTATATGCCCCTTTGTCTTCTTCTACCTTTTTGAAAATTTATAGAAGGGGTTTTCAGGGAGGTGGTCCAGTCTAGGGGCCTCTGGCATTACCCTACGGCTAGTCCCAATCAAAGCTTGATTATCTCCAGTATGCAAGAAATTGCCAAATCCTGCCCTAAAGACCATATAATCTCTAACAAGTCTGATAAATCAGATTAAGTCGTCAAAACCAGTAAAGATCAAATATCAAATCCCCAAATTGTTCAATCCGCACAACGTTAGTTTAATCAATTCCTTAGTCAGAAAATTGTCACATAAAACTGTTTGCAATGACTCACAAGTCTAAATGGATCCATGTAAGATTATTTGTTTGGGGAAGGTCAACCAGGGGACAAGCACTTCCGATATATCATGATATACTAATGAAAGTTGAAAATTAAAAGACACCCCAGAGGGTTCAAGGCCCCTCTTGTTGTCTCCAGGACCACCAAGTTAGGACGGTAGGGGGATTATGCTGACTTATTCTTGGATGCAGCATGTGTGAAGAAAAGAATCAACCTTTAGGAACCATATGAGGAACCATGTGTTGATTGTCCTTCTGTTATGTGGGGTCATGCGTCTAAACAACCATGCTTGGAAATGGTCCAATATATGGAAGTAAAACGATTAATGGCTTCTTGTTTTGTAAGTTTTGCTCTGTAAACGATTCTGTACTATCATATGGATCGTCCATAGTGCTATTGCTACTATTAACGCCCTGAGGGATGGGTGGATAGGAGAGTCCATGTTTATAGAGAACATGCTCCTAGCTAAGCTGATGGTTGTCCACTTTCTTGGCGGAATAGGCGCATGACCTTTTTATATAAAGCCACTGATGTTGGGCATTGTTCTAAACGCTGGGCTAGGCTTCCATACTGACCACATATTGTACATGAGGAGTGATTGGCATTTGCCCGCTCTTCTGTGCGGTATACTCTCCTCATGCATCTCCACACATGTGCTCTTATCCTGGGTTGAAATAGAAGGTGATGTGTGTATCTCCAGACTCTTCTTTGGGTCTCAAGGTTGTATGGTATATCCATATGGTCCAGGTAATCAATACTGGCTATGGTACTCGGATTTCTGCATATTATATTATCTGTGACTATTTGGTCATTGATTTCCTGTCTGTGAGTTAGCCTTGGGCACCCTAAGTGACTGGTTTGGCCGCATATGTGGATCCACCACGTCGCTCTTCTCATGGCTAGGAGTATTTGTTTGAAATGTGCAGTGGTGCCATGGTGTCCTGCAGCTGTAGGATGGGATGCCAGATACTTGATTAATGTGTTTGGGTGATCTGGGTTTCTTAATTGGAGTGTTCGTGTAAAGTTATATCTTGCTGTTATGGCCAAATGTATATCTGGAAGATCTGGGCTAATCACCTGAGCTATCCAGGATCCTAGTATATGGGTCTCTTGCTCTACATAATTAGTAAGCCCCATACATCCATTCCTTCTAGAGCCAAATAGGGTTTCGAGGCGTACATGGGGGTTTTGGTTGGACCAGAGCCATCCTTGTAATAGGGAGTAAATTGTATAAAAAAAGGACGAGGAGAAAGCAATTGTGTGGGCCATAAACCATATTATTGATAGAATAATAGAATTGGCTAATGTGGCCCTTCCTGTTAAACCTGTTTGGTGTCCATGTAAAGTGGCAATGCGTTTGTTATTTTGTCTAGGAGTTGATTTTCTATCATGGAGTTGGAGATAACCTCCTGCTTCTAGCCATACCCCCAAGTGACGGACAGGTTAATTTGTCAGCTTGGTGGTTAAGGGAAGTTTCATTGGGGTTATTGCTGATTTTCGCCTCCTAAGTCTGGTGAGGAGTCTTGATGTATTAGTTTGTTAGCCCTAGGTAGATGGCGTCCAATGGGTCGATATTTTCCCAGGAGTATGATTTCCTTTTCTTTGTGTTAAGTGATGTGTTGCTTATGGCTGAATAATCTTGTATTACATTCTCAATTCTGCAAGCATCCTGATTGTTGGTTATTCCCACCACACAGTCATCAGCGAAAACCATAATTTTGACTGGTGGTTGGCCCTTGACATTGATTCCATTGAGAAGTGTATTTTTATTCCAGATTAGAGGATCCAAGCTAAAATGTAAAGTAGCGGGCTTAAGGGGTCTCCTTATTTGAGTCCTCTCTGTGGGATAGCTGGGGTTAGTTAAGAAGCCTTCTCCACGCACAGCCATGATAGCTGACTCTGTGAACATCATAACCCAGTTTATGAATTATTTGGGAGTTTGAATTTTTTAAGGAAGGCCCTGAAATAGATCCAGTTCGCCCTCTCGTATGCCTTCTGTTGGTCCAAGAAGACAAGCGCTCCAGAGGTTTTGGACTGGCAGACATTTGCAACTGTGTGGATGTTGTCCCATATGGATCTTCTTAGAACAAATCCATAATGTGATGGGGATATCGCGTCTGTTGCAAATTTCTCCTAGTCGTTTGGCCATGATTTTTGTGATTATTTTTGTGTCTGTGTTAGTTAGGGATATTGAGCGCCAGTTGGATAGGTTTAGTCTGTCTCCTTTTTAAATAAGTTGACAGTGTAGGCTTCTTTGCCTCCAGGTAGGAGGCATGTTTTCATAATACACTTGTTCATGGAAGCTAAAAGAATATTAAATATGTTAGTAAAATAATCTATATGAAATTCATAGGGAATTCCATCAGGTCCAGGGCATTTCTCTCTTAGTGCACTGCGTACTACTTTTCATGATTCCTTGCATGATATTAGGTTGATTAAATTATTATTTTGAGCTGCAGTGTCAATATGTGCGCTTGCAAGGAATTTCTTGACTTTTTCTGGTTAGACCAGTTCAGATTTATACAAGTTCATACAAAACCTGTGCACTTTGGTCATGACTTCTTCAGGTGTTTTTGCTATAGTTTGTCCAGTCATCAAGCCTGTGTTCAAGCTATCATATTTTCTGGGCATGGAACTGACGGAAAAATCAGATCAAGAAAATTACTCCATCTTTTAAGTTTTTTGCTCTGTATTGAACTTCAACTTGGTGTTGGTGTTCATGGATCAGGGTTTTTAGCTGAGCAGAAACCTCCGCCCATCTGTGACCCCATCCAGGGATGTACCCTGTGCTTGGGATGTTGTTTTCTAGGTGGTTGATATTTTCCAAGGTGTGCTTGATAACGGCTGAAGCTGCTCTGTGTCTTCTAGACGTTGTGTGTTTGATTTGTTGGGTTGTTGATTTTTTAATTTTTTCCCAGGTGGTTAGTGGGTCCAAGCAGAAAGGTGTTTGAGAGTCCCAGGTTGAGGATATTTCCTCCATCCAGGAGTGAAATTCTGAGTTGGCTAAACTTTCTGGGATTATTCTGCACCATCTGGGTGCTTGAGTACTTGGTTCCGCTGGTTTGTAGGACACCAAAACTAGCCCATGGTCGAAAAATTCAATTTTTTGTAGTTTTGAATTTTTGAACTTGGTGACAAAAATTAATGGTGTGAGTATCTGGTCTATTCATTAAATGGAGATAAGTGCAGTGTTGTGTACATGTGGGCGTGTCATGTTTTGTAGTAGGGGTAGCCTTTTTGGTAGCGGATCATATAGTCCCAGGGTGGCATTAGTATGTGGAGTTCCACTTGCCCTTGTGTACCTCCATTGTGTATGGCCATCGGTCTGTATCTGGGTTAATCCAGCAGTTCATGTCTCCCATGATAAAAGTGCTTTCTGGAAGATTTAGTTGTGTTAGAGCTGTTAAAAACTCTCTTCAGTCCGGTGCCCAGTTTGGTGCATACACACTGGCTATTGTGTGCACTTTGGTGCGCCATGAGAAGATTTTGGCTAGTATGCAGCTGTTCAGGAACGAATTTTTATTTATAAATTTTTAGTTTTAGTTCGCGCATACTATCACCCACAGTGTTGTGACCAAAATGATATTGTTGGGAGGAGCATGTTTTCCCATGCCTCCTCCTCTCCCTGTAGACAGTGGGTTTCTGCACCAACAGGATATCTACAGGTGGGTTTTTTAGGAGACTCAACTTTTGGCCTGGGACATTAGGGCCTTGAGTACCGCTATGTTCAGCATCCCTATCTCTACTGAGACGCCTGATGCGCCTCATGAGTGGTTAGCAGGTCCCCCAGCCCTGATCCCTCGCTCACATTACTCTCAATTGCACCTCTTCCGTGGCTAGCATAACCATGAGTAGTAGTTGGGGTGTATTCTGCCCCTTTTGCCGCTGTTTTTGCTCCTCTCTTGGCTTTGCTGGGTTTTAATTAATCATGCAGTGCACTTATGTGCTCTTATTGGCTGCATATTTTCTTGCACATTCCATTGTTGATTTTCCTTCCTGATTGGGTTATGCTCCGCAATTTCATGGGGTTCAGTGGAACCCCTGTTTTGCTGCATTTATTTCCAAATCAGGTTCCACTAAATTCAATCTGGTCAGATTAAATGTTTTTTTCATGTGATTTGATTGGTTCATTAATTCAAATTCATATATGTCTTCCTGAATCTGTTCTGGTGATATGGATGATTCCACCAAAGCCTTTGCCTTGGTTGCAGCCAGCTTGCAAGCTCGTTTGGCCATTTTTCATTCTTTCAGGGAAATTGGGTCAATAATTTTATATTGCCCGTGTTCTCCCCAGTTGAATTCTTGTTTTTTATCCATGGTTTTGGCATACTCTGAGTCATCTTCGCCCATTTTCTCCTCACAAAATTCCATTTCTCTCAGGCCTTCTTCTATGGGACAAGCATGAATCTTGTGCCCAAAGGCCTGGCAGTGGTTGTTTATGAGGGGGTGCACTCTCTAATGTTGCGCAGAACAGTTGGGATTTTTTCCCATCAATGGTAAGGGATGCAATGTGGGGATTTATGGATATCCTCCACTACCTCCTGGTTTGGAGAAATAATTGCAATTGCCTTCCCAGTGCTACGGGTAGGCATCATCTGGAATCTTTGCATCTCAAACTGCTTAATTTCTCTGTAGGCTT
Organism: Massospora cicadina; assembly: GCA_022478985.1. NCBI lineage: Eukaryota > Fungi > Entomophthoromycota > Entomophthoromycetes > Entomophthorales > Entomophthoraceae > Massospora > Massospora cicadina. Next base: position 24,102 of record JAKSZP010003242.1, read on the forward strand.
TCCAAGCCTTCTCAGAGATGTCATTTGACTACTGTGCGCACCAATGTAGTCAGAAGGTAATAAAAAAATTATAAAAATATCTTTTTACTCTGTCCAACATGTGTGTTTGGTGAATACCAAATGCTGACCATTAAGAAGGTTGAGTACCACTCTGACCTTTGCTGCTTCATTTGCTTCTTCCGCAGGTTTGAACTCAAGGTCTACCCAACCTTTGCAGATAGTATGGGTTGTTAAGTACACCGCTTGTGGGAAAAATTTAAGTTAGATTTCACCAAACTCTTCCCACATTGTCAGTGTTTCTACGCCCAGGAAAACATGTATCCCATGTTCCACCGATGACATTGGTTGCAAGTGGGATACTTCCATGTAACTGCGGTTTTTCAATAATAATTTCACAAAACCTGCAGGGTGCACCACCTCAGGTTTTTTGTTTTTACTGATATTTTCGTTTGTACCTGTGCGCTTGGTACCTTTGGGTGGTGTAGGTCCAGGTCTGATGCCCTTTACCACGTTCACCCAACTCTTTACTTTATTACTCATACTCATCTCACCTGGTATTGATTATAAAATTGTCTTTTTGAATCAAATCATATTACTAAAAGTAATAGTAATCATAAAGAAAAGTTGATCCTTGTAAGATTTTAACTATTGATTTAAACTATATTTTGATACATAACATAAGCTATCTAAAATTTTGATGAGGTAATCCAGACTATCAAAGATTCTCACCCAAATTATTAACCTTCCTGACCCAACATTTAAGAGTTACCTCAAGCCAGACTTTGCTTTGAAGGTTATTTATAATCCTCCTGATTTGCACTCTCATTAACTTTGTTCAAAACCCAGTTCCTAAAATTATGATAATTTAAATAAAATGCCTGTGGAGGACACAACTGCTCCTGCCAACGCTATAATACACCAGCATCTTCATGGGGTGATGGAACCCCTTGTTGAGGGTATTCCTTTCCCAAACTTCACCCATGATTTCAATGAAGATGTAAAATATAAAATTGAGAGCTTGCTTTTGGGGTGAGCCATACCTGCATTGATATGGCAAAAACTTCTATTTTTGACACCAACTATCCCTAACCGCCAGCGCATCAAGTCGTTCACTTGTGTGCCAGCTTTAATCATTTTCGCTGAGCATCAATTTGCTCAGTATATTAAGGCAATGGGCATTTCTGGCCTCATAACTAAAGAAAACCCACAACTATACCTCCTTATGCCCCATGTTATTGATACTACTAGCCCAATGTTGTCTGCCTTGGTCTTCCAGTTAAATCTGGTGCCAGACAAAAGTATCCCAAAGCTTCCTCATCTTATGATATGTCTTCTTAGGCTGTTAGCTAAAGTGCCATATTGGTATTTTTTTAATTTCTGATAATCCCTTTATTTGGCTTATTATAAAATAAAGATGCGTGGCAGCTCCCACTTTTGGGTTCGTCACCACTAGTGCTAAAAAAAATAAGAGTTAACACAGAGGCCCAAGATCAGAAAAGTTCTTGAGATTATTTTCAATTCTTCCCCCTCCTCAGTATAAAGGCAACAGTCCCTTTCCTAGGGTATGTTATCAGTTTTTAACTTAATTAACTCCTGGGAAACCTACTTTTCCTTTACTTTTCTTACTGCAGAATTTGCCTTCCACACCATATTTTTAGTCTTACAGGTTAATCAGGTGATTAACACCATCATTTACTGAATACTAACTATAATAATAGACTGATTTGACCAAAAAATTCTATCCAGCAACTTACTCAATGGTGAGTAGACTTGTATATGCGTATATTCACATCCACTATCAACATCCTGTCATGGTCATTGTGCACTCCTTGAATCTTGATCCAAATTGCCAATTTGCCACCAATTCAGCGCGATCTATCAAATAAATGATACACTACCATTCTTATATATCTTTATCAATAAACAACAGCTGAAAAATTTGGAGTATTAATTGCTCTTTCTGTCTCTCGCCCATGAGGGTTGCTCTAAAAAAACCCCCAGTTGCCCTTATTGCGGCCTTCTGGCTAGCCATAAGTCCTTTGATATGCATTTGTATTATAATAATCTTCATATAACCCTTAGAACATCCCTTTGCAAAGCCTTAAGGTTAGCTGAGAATTTGGCATCCTTGGACTTTAATAAGGAATTAGAGCACCCAGAGTGGATATGCATTTTTCTTATAATCAGCTTTTGCCATGACATAATAAACTTGCCATTAATTTTAGCACTCTACGCCCTTCTCTCTCAAAATGGCAAGGCGTTCACCTCCCTAGTTGCTATGATACACACCCATTTATAAATTCTAATTTTTCTAAACTGTTGGACAACCCAGGTTTACTTCCAAATACTTATTGCTTAAGTGGCTCGCTGGATCAGGGAGTGCTGATGAAAGGGGCTGAGCCACTTGCATTAAATAATTTATCTGTTCACAGGGTGTTTTAACAGGTGAATTGGAAAGTCTAGTTTTTCTATAACTAGAAATTTTATCACAGTTCCAAGCGTGTCCATCCATGTTGAATTACTGGATTTAAAAAAATGCGTGCTACTCCAAGGTGCACTGGAAACTCTCTCACCTCTCCTGACAACAGGAAGGCTAAGTTAAACCTTTGTAAAGTAACTATCTTACAGCGCTAATAGCACCAGTAAAACAACTTTAATAATGGTAGGTTCTGTAAAGATGATACTTTATTGATATGTAAATAAAAAACATATACATTACTTTAGGATCCAAGTTGCTTAACGTAGGACTTGTTTCATATCAAATCTATTTTATCTCAAAAGGAGATTGTGCATTTTCATCTTGGTTCCAGGACTAGCAGAGTCCAATTCCTTGATCCTTGGTGACCTTATGAGATTATTTCTTAGATTATATGAAGCTCTGGACTTCTTATTAATACGTTGATTCTACAATAAATGCTCCTGTTATTCTTGTAACCCTTATGGCTCTTGCATATGAATAGGTGAATTGTTTTTAATTGATGAAGTTTTTAAATTAATTTGCTTCCTGTTTGGTAATAATTACATTGCTAAGCTTCATATAAACAGGAAAAGTCACGTTAATGGTGTTTTAATCTTTCCCCCTAATTTGAAGTATGAATAGTGTTTAAAAAAGGGGCTTCTAGGAGGTTTTATATGAAACGTCATGTACATAGAAATGGGACTGGTAATTAAACTTGCATGACTTCTTACATGATGTTAACCAGGTGTCAAATTTTGGTGGTCATGAGGTAAATAATGGTATCTTTCATCAGGAATTTTAGGCACTTTAAAGCCTATAAAAGTAGCTGCAGGCTCTTGAAAACCTTTTTGATTCTGGTTATTTCATTTGGACTCAATCTTCATTCTGACCAGATGATACATTAGTATCTTAACTAGACATATTGGAATAGGTTTTAGGAGGGGTTTTCATAGATTAATGAATTAACCCTATAGTTGAGAATTTCTCAATATTACCCTCCATAAAACGAGGCCTTAGTAAAGAATTCAAGTACCATGCGTTAACTCAGTTGTACATGATACGGGTAGTGTTATCCTTGATGATATACTTGGTTCCTCTTCTCATGACAACTGTTGCAGGTCCCATCCAAACAGCTTTTAACTTATCAGGCTGTCATCTGCGCATATGATAAATATCACTTTATGTCTTACCTTGTATATGGGCAACTTAAGCCTTTTGTCACTCTCTGGCACTCTCCTTCAGTGAGTTTAAAAATGCTGCTGCTGAAATCCAGTTTAGGTTTGATTAACTCCTTCCCTAACTCTTACTGGTTCTTCCAGAAGGTAAATTATTTTCTATCTGCGTCCATAAATTTATCTAACAAGTTAGGTAACTCAGTTTCTCTTCCATATAGAGTTTTAAATGGAGACATGCCAATAGTACAGTGGTAGCTTGGTGGTAAGCAAACAAGGCTGATGACAACAAGATGTTCAATTTAAATCAGTGGTTGAATGTGATCTTCTTTAAGATTGAAGCGAGGGGTCCATTGACTCTTTCCATGCTTTCCTTGGTAAATGGTGTATATGGAGTGGTGAACTTCTGTTTGACTATTACTAAGTCATTCAGATGTCTCACAACATCTAAAAAAGTTCCGTCCATTATCATAAATGAGTATCTGACGGCATCTGTGGCGTGTAATGGCCTGGTAGTAAAGGAACCTCATAAATACTCTTCCAGTAAAAGCCTTAACTGCAATTGCTTCAGTCCACATGGTGAATTTATCTGTTACTACAATAAACTAACTCCCACTGGTTGGCTTAAGGAATGATTGCAACGTCAATAAAAATGTTATAAAAGGGTGCGCTTTGATGGGCATGCTGAAATTAAAATTATTTTGGAGGCTTGTATTGAGAGCATTTAATGAAAAGCTCCAGAGCCTAACTTATATTGTCTAACATGGACTCTCAGTAAATCTCACATTGAGATGCTGATATATATTCTTTAGCCTTCCATGACCTACTTGATGATGACCTTTCAGGACTAGCACCATTTGTTCACTTGTCTTCACATATAGAAGCCTTTTCCTTTAGACTTTTTTCTCAAGCTGTCCATTAAAGAATCTCATCGCTCTGGAACAGCCCTTCAATATCTTCTAAACTTCGTTAGCCTCTTATTTCTATTGCTCTTTGGTTTACCTATAAGCTTGTAGATCCTATATCTCTCATTGGCTTGCAAATAAATGGAGGGCAACTGCAACAAACCATCCGCATTCAGGTGCTTCTCTCCTGACAATTTCAGGACCTCAATTTAGTTTCATTGAACTTAAACATCCCATAATGCTAGACTTCCGTCTGGATCCTTAATGTTTGTCAACCATCTCAGAGAGGCGTGATTCTTAATAACCTTGAAGTGTACTCCATAAACATAGGGTTATAAGTGGAGTACTTCTCTGATCACCGTTAGGAACTTGCACTCTAGACCTGTTTAGTTGCTCTCTGCTCTGGTAAAAGTCTTTGAGAGAACTTTATTTATTTATCTAAACCCTTTTTATTTAACTGTATTAAAATGGCGCCCATGCCCATATTTCTGTGCTAGTAAAAACATAAAGTGTCTTTGTGAAATCTGAATATATCAGTATCGAGGCTCTATAGCTTCTGTTTGATCTGGTTGAAGGCATCTTCTTGCTATTGTTCCCAACTGAATAGTACTCTCTTATTAAGTAGGTGCGTGATTGGCTAAATAATGCCTGCAAAGTTGGCACAAATTAATGGTAGTAATTCACCATGCCTAAGAACACTTGGACTTCTCACATGCATTAAAGAGAGCTCATCATGGCGGTAGCTTCAACCTTCCATTACTGGACCTATATTCTCTTTAATTCATCTCATTGACGAGGAATTCCAACTTTTTCTTTAGAAATGAGCACCTGCTTCTCTTAATCTTGAGGTTGTTTTCTAATAGCCATATAAAAAACTTCAGGTGTTTCAGGTGACCCTTGGTCATATTGCTAAAAACTGTTAAATTGTCCAAGTAAATGATCACACTGACATCTTCATGACTCTTAAAATCTAGCACTTCTCTATTAGAACGTAGTTGGTTCGTTGCACAAGCACTTGGGCATATGTGTTGTGTAAAAGACCATGACTGGTAATAAGTGAAAACTTCTCTTGGTCTTCTGGTGACAGTTCCATATGCTAATATCCACTTTCCAAATCCTTGGCTTATAAGTAGCACGATCCTCCATGTCATTAAAGGCATTGTTGATGCATAGTAGGGAATAATGTTCTTCTTTGTCAAGTCTTCCAATCTTTAGTAGTCCCTAACTATGCAGTGAGTTCCATCTTCATTCTCAAAAGCATAAGGGGTGACGACCAGGTACTCTTGAAGGAGTTTACCAATCCTGTATCAATAAGATGCTGTAGTTCTTTAGATATGACTTCTTATTTACATCTGGAATGGCAGTAAGGCTTCTATTGGAATGCTATGGAGCTCCCAGTGTCAATCCGTTAAACTCCTTACTTTCACAAGCCATAATCATTATATACACTGCTGAAAATACTTAATTATTGATTAAAGGGTTCATTGAGTTCATTTTTTCATGTGCGGTTGGCTCTTGAAGCCCAAAATCTTTGATGCTGGAGATGGTGTTTTCTATAATTTTGGACAGTATCTCTAGGATCCGTTGGGTTATTTGCATAGGTCGAACCCACTGAGTAATGGGCGGATGATGTGGGGATCAACAGTCCTTTAGACGCACTTAAAAATATACTAAAAATAGGAGCAATTGCCCCAAATGATTCTTTATTTATTTTTTTAGATACAGCTATTTTTCGCTGTCCCATCTCGTCTACACTAAAAACAACCAACCTCTCTCAATCGCCCATTTCGCCTATATACATCAGCTTCAGGCAATACTGTTTCTCATTGCTTGAGTTATTCTATTCCTCTGATTCTCCTCGAATTTGGCTTGTTATTCTTAATCCTCTGTTGCCTATTTGTAGGCGATTTACTTCATATTTATCAAATGTTGACATTGCCTTATCGCCTTATATAGAGCAATCTGATAAACTCATTACATCCAATAAAGACCCATTATATCCCAATATTTCCTCATCTTGAGGCACTCAAATAATCGTAACTGATACTATGTTTGGTGGATCCCGCCCAGCTATCCCATATTATTGTCCAGTCATATCAAAATTGTGACATTACCCCTCCTTGACTGGATGATAAGATCATATTGTTTGTAAGGTCGGAGGAACTTCATGTGTACTCTTTTAATAATCTGACCACTTGTAGGATCCTTGATGGTATACGTGTCAACTCCAGTTTTCTCTATTACTTCAAACAGACTGACCCAAATACTGGCCAGCTTGTGCTTCCGCCCAAATTTATGATGATCATGAAAGAGAACCATATAGCCTTCCTTGAATGGCGCAAACCCTCTACTATGTGCCTGATCAGCGGCCTGACTCCTAATCTTCTTAGCCAAGCTAAAGGAATATGCTTTGGTTTTCAGTTTGATCAAAATGTTCGCGAGGTTAGTCAAATAGCAGTGGGGTTCTAGTCCGCCAGTGTCTTCTACACATGCATAAAGCAACGCCGGAAGAGCTGGGTGTCAGCCATATAGTAATTGGAAGGGGCTCTTCCCTGTGGCAGAATGGTAACTAATGTTATAAGCAAACATGGCTATGGAAAGGAGAGATTTCAATCGGAAGGGCGATCTGTTACTAATTTTTGTAGTATGTTCACCAGAGTTCCATTCACTCATTTGACCATTCCATTGAACTTGGAGTGGTATGGGGTTTTCAGAACCCTGCGAAACCCCATAAGCTCGTTCAGCTTGGGGAGGATGTGCAAGGTGAAGTTGGTGCCTTTATCAGTGAGAATAAACTGAGGGCAGCCGTGCCGCTGAATAATGCATTCCAACACAAATCTAGCCACCATAACTGCCCCCAAGTCTCATATCACCCTTGCTTCAACCCACCAGGTCAAGTGGTCAATAGCTACTAGAATGTACTTACAACGGTTGGCTCATGTTGGCAAGGGGCCAACAACATCAAGGGAGACTGTGTGCCAAGTGAAATGTGGTTTCACTAACCAGATATGACGCCGTACAGTGGACTTGCTTCTCCACTTTGCACTGATGGCAACAGGAAATAGTTTTGAGCACATCAAAACTCATACTTTCCCAATAGTATCATGGGCTTAACAACTCCATAGATACGCACTCCACTATGACTGAGTGCTCTGTGAGCGCTCATAATGATTCCTGGCCGTGCTGAGGGGCGCGGAAAATTCACAGTAGAATTGCCGATTCATTTGTACAGTTCTCCATTCCATTGGAAGGTATTCATGCGCATTTTATTTAACACTTTGATTACTTGGGGTGGTTTGTCGTCATATTTTCTGCTGAGCATCTTATCATACATCACGTCGCTGAGGTCTGCTGTCACCACAATAGTTGGTAATTGAGATAAACAGTCAGCGTTCTGATGCTTCACTCCCAGCCAATGAAGAATCTCAAAATCATAAGCCTGTAACTTAAGAGCCCATTGAGCCAAACGTCCTTCTGGTTCTTTGAGGTTCTGCAACCAGCGTAATGATGCATGATTAGTTATGACTATAAACTTTACCCCATGCAGATAGACTCTGAATTATTTATATGCATAGATTACTGCTAAGAACTCTCACTCAGTCACAGTATAATTACTCTCATGACAGTTCAGACTATGACTACAGAACGCAACAGGATGTTCTTCCCCCTTATCGTCTTTATAAGAAAGTACTGCCTCAACAGTGGAAAGGGATGCATCTATCTGAACGATAAACTCCCAGTCGAAGTTTGGATATTGCAACACTGGTGTGCTGCTCAACGTTGTATGGAGTGCATCAAAATCATATTGACGAAGTTTTATCCATTTGAACACAGAGTCTTTCTATAACAACTTGAATAGCGGCCCCCCAATATGGCTAAAATTAGGGATAAAGCGGTGGTAGTAACTGACCATTCCCAGAAATACCTGTATGTCGCGCTTACTATTGGGAGTAGTCATTTGGCTGATGGCCTCCACCTTAGCCAGTTGTGGCTGCAGCCCAGTTGAGTCTACCACAAACCCTATTTATTCCAGCTGATCTTTGAAAAAGTTACACTTTCAAGGTTTATTTTTATTGTTTGCCTCAGCCAGCTGGCGGAATACTGCTTCAAGGTGGTCAAGGTGCTCTGAAAAGGTTTGAGAGAAAATGTTAATTCATCGAGGTATACTAGGATGCATGACAGTTTCAGGTCGCTAAGAATAGTGTCCATGGCACGCTGAAACATAGACGGGGCGTTGCACAGTCCTTGAGGCATCCGTGTTGGTTGAAAAAGACCTTTAGAGGTGATCACAGCGCATTTTTCCTGTTCCGTCAAGGGTAACTCGATTTACTAGTAGCCTGATATTAAGTCCATCGGAGAAAAAGAAGCGGGCACACCTAATTGGTCAAGAGCATCGTTGATTCTGGGCAAGGGATACAAATCCTTATTTGTAATACTGTTGAGCTTCTGGTAGTCTATTACTACACGGTTGGTGCTGTCCCCTTCTTTTTTACAATTAAAACAGGTGAAGCCCACAGGTTCTTGGATGGTTCAAGCATCCCTTGTTGTAGTAACTTGTCAATTTCCTTAGTAACCACGTCTTCTGCTGTTCAAGAATGGCGGATCAGCTGAGACCTTATTGGAGGATGATCGCTGGTGTCTAATTAATGGACCACCCCCTGAGCACACCATAAATAATGATTGTTGACAGCAAAAATCTCCTTGTATTTCTGAAATAAATTTGTTGCTTGGTCTTTTTGTTCATCTGATAATCATGTTAAATTACTCAGCAGTACCACCTTTAGTACATCAGCTGTCATCTCATCCGGTAGACCAAACTCATCCAATGATCCAAAATCATGAACCTGATGGACCTTATCTTTGGGAATCAGATGTAGATACGCTACAGTTTGGTGGCGACGGATTTGCATTGGTTCACTATGCAGGTTTGCTAACAAAACCTTTATCTCCCCATGTCCTGGAAGTATAATTCCTGGAGCCACGTGCAGCTCAAACCGTGTTTGATGACAGAGCCCGATAACTTCCTCATATAAAGCACTCGGCACTTCTACCTCTAACTTAGTATTCACTAAGACTTGATGGCTGGAAGGTATTGATATGGGCCATGCCGCTCAAAGAGGTATCCCTTGATATTCATATATCTACTGGGGGAAGGCCCGAGTTTTGCACTTTAGTTGATGGTAGTGAATAGGCCATACCCCATCACTATAGGCAAGGTTAATATGGCTTGTATGCACCAGATCCTTTGGTACTCAACTAGTAGTAAAGTAAATTGGGATCCACTGACCCAAAATGGCGAGGGTCTCCTCCATCATATCAATGACAGCCTCAAAACAACGCAGGAAAGCAGTCCCGATTAAAAGATCATAGTTTTCATTTGGTAACACAATCACCAGAGATAAAATGACAATGGACCCAAAGCGCAGAGGTAGCGCACTATAAGCTCCCTCAGAGACAGTGCTTACATCTCCAGCAGCTCCATAAACCATGCGATGGTCCACATCAGGTTTCAACGTCAATTTTTGCATTAATTTAGTGAAAACTATGTTGGCTGGAGCATCAGTATCTATAAAGCGCGAACTCTATTTTCCACTACAAAAATATCACAGTATGTACACTCAGAATAAAAATAATATTGACTGTTTAATACATGAACATTTATGGGCTCTCTCTCTTCCTAAGAAAATTCATAATCCCCTCTCTGAATTGGGAGTATTCTCTGACAATGGCATCTACCAGAAGGGCGATGTTCACTCCTTTCAAAGTTGGTGCATCTGTGGCAGAATCAAGTTGGTCTGAGGAAGCTTAATCAAGCATTTGAAGGCATAGGGCTTCATTTGTTCAAGGTACTCTTCCTCCACCGCCGCCTTAGCTTTGAGCTCGGATAATTACATTTACTCCTCCAACTGGCTGCTGGTATAAAATCCCACCATTGTATGGAGGAACTCTTGTAGAGAATACTACTATTGATTCATGGACGTTTTTAGTGGGAATCACAGAGGTAGAGGGTCCCATTACTACTCCGCTCCATCTTTTCCCTGATAGTATAGGTCTTGTTGTAAATATTTCACATGACAATTATGGCAGAATTTTGCCAAATGACCAGGGCAAATGCATTCGTAGCAGTTAACCCCATAAGAACCACGTCCTGGGTTATCATAAGCGGGTCCAGGCCAGAAAGTTTGGGACATTCTGTATAACCAGCCCCAGGTCGGTAAGCCAATTGTTGACAGTCAGCATAATTGGGTCCAGGTCAATAACTAGGTTGCTGGCGGTTGTCATGGCCATCCCATTAATGCTGATTGAAATGTTGATTATAATTTGGCCAAGGACAAGGCGCAGAGCTATAGTAAGGCCGAGGATTGTTAATTGGAGCTGGAGGCGGATGATAGTATTCTCCTGAATAAGTGGGTGCAGTAGCAGCAGTAGTTTTCTGTTCCATATTTGGCGGCGGAAAGTTAGGGGATACCTGACATTAAAAACTGTACAATCTTAAGCAGAGGTACGTCATCATCCAGAAGCGGTGAAATAACATTATAAAGTTTATGATATGGCTTCACCGCAGTGGACATGGCAATGCACATGTTGGCTTCCACTAAGTACCCAGCTCCAATCAGTACATGGGCTTCTGTTGTGAATTGATCAGCAAACTCTATGAGATTCTGGTTTTGATGGAATCCAATTGTTAAGAATTCCCCTTTTTGCTGCAACATTTTTGAGTTTCCCCCAAACAAGCAGAGTACGGTGTTCTTTAAATCCTTATAGGTGACAAAGCTACTTGGAAGGTAACAGGTGACCTGATTGGCGCTTCCTACATCCAGGGCAGATATTAACAACTTAGCCTTCCATTTATCGGAGGCTCCTTCCACTGCAAACTCAAATCATTTAAAGAACCCATGAATGTTTCCATTGCGGTCAAATTGGGGTATCTTTCCAATATTAAACTCCTCCTCTCATAAGTGGGGTTTGGGGCCATACTGAGGAACAGAACGAGACCCAAAAGTGGATTCACAATGAGGTGTAGGATTAGTGGAAGTTTAGATATCCGTCGTATCAGGGGTAGCATGACCTTTGGTCATAGGTGGTAACACCATTACTTGAGGTAAGTGTTGTTCCGACTCATATGAATATCTGGTGATCATATTGGGTGTAGTAGCTTTGACCAGCGTTGTTTTCTCCTACATATGATGCCTCTTCTTAATAGTCATCAATGTCCCAACGAGATGACCAAGAAGGATTGGTTAATCTTTGTTCTACACATTGCAGCCACTGGGTGGTATCATTTAGTCATTTGGCAAGTTCCTTGTTTTGTAGTCCCAAGATTTGCATATGACTAACCGTACTATCAAGTTGGTGCATGACCGCGTTTCAATTATGAAGAAGTTCATCTTGGTTTTTGAGTACCGCGTCCAAGGTGACTTTGAGTTCCTCATATCCAGCTGATGCAGTATTTTGGGAAGACTCCCCAATAACACAGCTTGGGTAAGGCATGGCTGGAGACTGGAGTTCCGGAGTGATAGGTAGTTGATCAATGGGCTTCCTGTAGTGAGTACCAATGTTATAATTTTGAACGGTATCACTAGGATCCTTCAGGTTATTTGCACAGGTTGAACCCACTGAGCAACGGACAGAAGATGTGGGGATTGTTGGTCCTTTGGATGCACTTGAAAATATACTAAAAATAGGAGCAATTGCCCCAATTGATTCTTTATTTATTCTTTATATATACAAATATTTTCGCTGTCCCGTCTTGTCTATGCTAAAAACAAATAGCCTCTCTCAATCGCCCATTTCACTTATATACATCGGCTTCAGATGATACTGTTTCTCATTGCTTGGGTTATTCTATTCTGCCAATTCTTGATTTTGGCTTGGTATTCTTAATCCTCTGTCACCCTATTTTTAGGCGATTTACTTCATATTCATCAAATGTTGACATTGCCTTATCGCCTTATTGCCTTGTATAGAGGCAATCCAATAAATTCATTACATCCAATAGAGATCCATTATATCCCAATATCACCTCATCTTGAGGCACTAAAATAATCATAACTGATACTATGTTTGGCGGATCCTGCCTGGATATCCCACAATTACCGTCCAGTCATATCAAAATTATGACAGTGTGAATTGACTCAAAAGCAGTGTAACAGTATATCTACGCTTTTGCAATGTTTTGAACTTTCAAAATATTGACGGGGTACTTTACTATGTTTCCAAAAAAGGCTTTGACTTATTCTTGGCAGGTAGAATTGTAGAATTTAGGCATCACTTTGGGTATCTGTTCTACAACTCCTTTGGGACAGTTGTAAGCGTCTTCTGATCAGGTATATGAATACAGAAGCTGACCAGAATGACCTTCTGTTTTGGAAGTAGGTCCATCTCTTTGCTGGTGTACATGGCAAATAAGACTCTGCTTCTGGATCAGTAGTAGCTACTTTGTTCCCTTTGTCTTCATGGTATAACTGACCAGGTAAATAATATGCTCAGTCTTAACTAGGCATACTCGCTTCTTCTGCTCCTTCTTCTCCTCGTCTTATAACATGTTATTTTAGTAGTTGAGAAGACTGACTAAACTCTGGTTAAAAGCAATGATTCTCTAAACTCAACTAGGAACTACGTTCCTATGTGGAAATTCATAATTTTTATATTTGAGTACCAAAGCTGTAGCAGATAAGACAATGCATCCAAATTGCAAGGGTAATGCAATATACACTCCTAGTGCTTTATTCTGACTCAGGCTTGGCAGTTATAACTCGGCGTGGTAATTTTTCTGGTGCAAACTACAGTCTCTTCATGAGCTGGAAGACAATTTGTTGCTGGAGCGCTGGAATCCAGTGCTGCTAACACTTTGACTTTATGTATAATGAAGATTACTTTTTAATGCTCTTGACAATAGTCATGCCTGTGGTAAGAATGGCACTAAATGTCTGACTTAATTTTATTGTAACCTCAGGAAGGCATAACTCCTTGCAATCCACAGGTAACTTGCAATCTTCGATTAAAATCTTCTTAAACGTGTTATCCATGAGATTTTTGCCATCCTTGTTGTTGTCAACAACATGATCGGGCTTAGAAGCTTGAGCCAAGTAAGAATGTTTGGTAATATCACTTATCTTAGTTAGGTCTGAGGCAGGTGTACAAAACTACTTGGCGTTCCTATGACATAATATCCTTCCAACTCGTGAGCCAGGCTCATCTTCATTGATTCCGTTGGTGTGGTATACAAACAATTAACTGGCACTATGACATCCTTTTTAAGTTCTTATTTATTATCTTCTTTTAGTTTAGGACAGCTTCTCCAGAAATAGCTATCTTGCTGGCAATTGTTGCATCTAAATTTGGCGGAATTTTGGTACTTTCTATTAAACTGGGTTGTAAGCCTTCTCTGTAGGCTTATTATTGTGACTTTGAGCATGTAAACAACCTTTTTAAAGAATGGTGTTGTAATGGTTCTTAATATTTTGATGTAATGACACAGTTTTATATGCAGCTTTAATTTCAATCAAGGCCTCCTAAATGGACTTCAGAAATATTATAGGTTCACTGCTAATGTCATATGCATCAAGAGTTGTGGGTGTGATTCCAGAAAACTAAACAAAATGGTCTTTGCGGTGATTAATTCTAAGGCTCTAGTCACTTACTGCTGTTGTGCTTTTATTAGAACCGTTTCTATAATCCAAAATTTATTTAAACTTCCCTATTCTCATGTTGAGAATTTTCGTTTCATATTTTACACGTACTGTGTGCTTCCAAGCTTGATGATAAAATCTCTTTAAATTCAATACAAGTGTGATGGAGGCAAAGTGTAGCTCTAAGCACCTCATGTGCTTCTCAGCCCATAATCCCTGTACATAAAGAGCTTTTGTTTGCCTCTAACTCCATCCGCTCTTTATGTAAATCTAAGGAAATCCGGCTATAGTTCCCTTTCCAGGAGCGAACTTAGTCTTATAGTACTGGAAAAAATTGAATCTTTAGGTTAATATAACATGTTGATTGTACCACCATCACTGGTGTGTTTATACAGGTCGTATATTATCCAAAAATAAGTACTGATATGAGAGTAGAAGACGTTACACTTGTATGGTGTGCACTTCCTGCTTCAACAATCCAACTTAATGTCATGGATTTCCGTCTTAGTAAAAATCAAGCTTAGGTTCTATATGTTTCATTATTCTCAGTCTCCAAGAACTTCAACTCCTCTCATAATTGAGTCATATCCAGCTCCATAGTTTTCCTGTGCTTGTGATGATCTGACTCCTTTTAGCTTAATAATCAGAGGTAGCTAAATGTATCTTCATTGTGTTGATAATTTGGTACATACTCTCCAGATCAAACCTTCTGGAATTTCCTCTCCATGTTACATTTACATGATTTCATTGTATAACTCACCAGAATTTTTTAGTATCGCCCCTTTAGTGAACATCAGTTATTACCAAGGACAGCTCACTCAAGGTGTGCTGATTAAATAGGTTGAGCCATGTACGATAAATTATTGATTTGCTCACATGGTGAGACATCAGGAGAATCAGAGGGTCTACTTATTTTGTAACTGGGACTTTTGCTCATAGTTCCAAGCATGTTTAACAGTTGAAGCCTTAGAATTAGACATAACGGGGCTTACTCCAGAGCATACTGTAACTCTTTAAACCTTTGATGACAACTGACTAGCTAAATATCAACCTTTTTCAATATAACCATATTTGGTATTACTAGTGATATGGAAAACCATCCTTCACATCAACTAAGTGTAGTAAGAGGTCTTTCACCACAACAATTCCAACTAACATGGGTTTGGCATAGTCAAGGCACAAAAACCAAAGTTAAGAATAAAATATTTTTATTAATGTAAAAAGTGCACATGAGGAGAACCCAAAAACTTATGTAGCATTGAAATATGAGGTTCTCTTAAAATATAAGGTCTCTTATAGACCATACACTGGCTAAATCTGCACAGAGCAAAAATAGGAATTCACACCAAAAAGCTGACTAAATTTCGGCTATGCCATAAGATTCACACTTTATATTTTTTAACTTGACAATGTACAATTGAGGAATCTAGCATTACACATTAAAGTGGAGTTACGTTGATCTCTGAAACGGTAAATTAAAAAAAATGAATAGTATTTAGATAATATGAATTCCATGACTGACATAAGTCAGATTGTGAAAATTAGCACCAAATAAAAACAATAATGGTAAAGGCAGATTCTGCAAAAGTCGTTACTTTATTGTTATCACAATATAAAAGATATATATAGGATTCTTGTGATTTGTGGTTTTTAAACTATAACTTGATTTATATCAAATCAGATCTTTCTCAAAAGGAGATTGTGCATTTGCTGTTTGGTATCAGGCCCATCAAAGTCCAATTCCTTGATCCTATGGAATCTTCTGGGCTCCCTATTCAAATTATGTGTAGGCTTTCGCCTATTTGTGAAAACGTAAATGCTGCTCTAAGTGCTCCTGTTGTACTTGTGACCCTTGTGGCTCTTGCAGATGAATGGTAACATTAGTATTCTTGATTGATGAAGTAGTAAAATTAATTTTGCTTCTTGTTTTGGTTTATTAACATCGCTAAGCTTCATATGAACAGGAAACTATCAATGGTTGTGTTTTTGTAATTCTCATATCATTGGTAATGGAACATAAGGGTATAAAAGGGTTCTTCTGAGGTGTTATCTGTTAACCATGTTCATATTTATTAGGACTAGTATTTATACTTTCATGTCTTCTGACTAGTTGTCAATCTATTTCATTAGTCATGAGGTATCTAAGGCCTCTTTTGTCAGGAATTTTAGGACCTTTGAAATCTATATAAGGGACTTTGATTTTTAAATCCTTTTCATTTTCTGGCCATGTCAGTTAGGACTTAATGTTCATTCTGACCACTTAATTCATTAGTATCATGATTAGACAGATTGAAATAGTGGTTTTCAGGAGGTGGTTTCATAGGTCAAGGAATAACCCTATATTTAAGCGTTTCACAACTATCCTACTTGATGTCTGATCAAGTAGAGCAAGCAGATATTTTTTGAGGAATCAAGAAGCACAGACTTCCAGATACTAAGAGCCCACTCCTCATTCTGGCTTTTTCTCCTACTCCCTCTGCTCTCTCACTCTTAGTCTCTGCTTTAGGATATCTGGAATATATTAAAGTTACATTACCTATCCCTTATAGGTTACAAGATGTTACTGTGAAAGCTCTCTTGGACACAGGGGCAGTCAGCAATTTTATGGATCTCATAAATGCATATTCCTTAGATATGGACATAAATGCAGCTCCTTCAATTCTAATACCACCACCAGAACTTATTGATAATCACACCATATGACGTCCAGTGCAATTTTTTGTTTAACACTTTTCTTCTGCAACTGCTTTTGACAGCGCCTGATTTACTGAACTCTGTAATAAATTATTTGGGTAATTGTCATCGCCAGCAAGTGACTATAAGTTAGATTGCAATCACCTCTCTTTTACCAATAGTAGCTCAGTGAGAATTATCCACTAATGGAACGCTTACACTTGACCCTCCCTAAGTTCGCTACTACCATCTTCTCCTCTCTTTACGGACTTCCCACCATAATTCCTTTACCTCATCGCCACATACAAATAATTCTTTGACATGATCTTGGCTACCTAGCTTCCACCTCACCTGAGTATGACCTGAAATTTTAATTTTGATGGTGAATTTAGTCAATAAAACTGCACCTTTTATTATTACACTGAGGAGGAAAATAAAGATCTGAAAAACTGGCTGGGTGATATTGTGGGGAAGAGATAGGTTGTCAAGAAGCTCACCATTATTTTACCCATTATCTTTTCCCAGAAGGTGGATGGTTCCCTGCACCCCTGTGTTGACTATGAGCAATTGAAAAATTTAACTGTTCCAGACCCCTACCCACTGCCCTTGGAACAATCATTGCTCAAGTTA
This sequence comes from Massospora cicadina, assembly GCA_022478985.1. NCBI lineage: Eukaryota > Fungi > Entomophthoromycota > Entomophthoromycetes > Entomophthorales > Entomophthoraceae > Massospora > Massospora cicadina. Next base: position 41,572 of record JAKSZP010003242.1, read on the forward strand.
TTGTAGATTCATGGAGTCCTCTAAACTAGACTTGGTAAAAACTTTATCAAGTGCGGGCCAAGAAAAGGCTGAAGTAGCTCAAATCCATTATATTAAAGAGAGTTGTTTACTAGTTTAAAGTGATGCCTTTGGGGTTGAAACCACACTGGCGAACTTAAAGCATCTTATTGATAATATCCTAGGTGATCTCCACTTCTCATATTCTGTCGCTTATACTCTAATTACATACTGATACATTTTCCGCCCTTGAGCAATATGCAAGGGATATGTAAGCAGTGTTAGCTGCCCTCCTAAGGTCTGGGCTCTGTAAAGTTTCTAACTTTGGATTCTTTAGTGGAGAAGTAACCTGCTTGGGAAACCTCATTCTGAAGGATGGCTATGCAGTTACCCCATGTAAGGTGGAGGCTATCCAGCCATGGCCTACCCAACTACCCAGAAGCAACTTAAAAGATTTTTAGAATGTTAATATTCCTTAAGATTTTCCCCCTGCTCTTGCTCAAAAGACGGCTCCTTTTCATTCACTGACTGACAAGAATAACCCCTTAAAGTGGACAAGAGAATGCCAGAGGGCGTTTGAGTCCACCAAGGAGGCTCTTCCTTGTCGCACCAGTCCTCCAGCACGCAAACATGTCCAAGGCCTTTATTATAGCTTGTGATGCACATTCAGTTATGTGTTAGCGTGCTTCTCTAAGAGCACGATGGGGTTGAGCATCCATTTTCTTATATTTAACAAGCTTTCATTCTCTTAGTAAGCCTGGGTGATAGATGAAAAGAAACTGGTGTCTGTATCCTGAGCATTAAACACTTGAGATACCTCCTTCATTGTTCCCAGCATGAGATTATAGTGAAGACCGACCATCAGCCTCTAATGTAATACCAAGACCTCAAATCTTTCATACTGACAAGCCCTCACTTATTGCAACCTATAAAAACTAAATTTTAATTTATGGTTTTTTAAAATGCCCATAGATGTCTTTCCTGACATGCTGAGTCAAAACGCTTCTATAAATAATTACAAAGATGACCTTCCTAACTCACAATTGTTGTTACTTCTTTACAAATTCTGGCTCTAGCTCCTAAGTTTCTTTTGACAGTCTTCCACCATATGCGCCCTCCTCGACCAAGTCCTTTCCACCCAGCTGACCTCTCCTGAAAAGATTGATTATGACAACTTGGAAAACAAGTCCCAGAAGCTACTCATTATGCCCTAAAGGATAGGGTGATCTTAATCCAAGATAGAGTTTGAGACCCACCCTCCCTCCATGACCAGGTGATTCATATGCACTATGATCCTCCAACAGGGGTCACCCTGGGTCTAAGAAATGTGGGAAATTGGTTAGGAGAAAATAAAACAAGTCAAAAACTTCTAAGGAGATACCCTCTTGTTTATTCCATTGTGTAGTGAGTGCTTTCTCCAAATCAGACAGATATAGAAAAGAAGTCCTCTTAAATCCATTGAAATAGGGTGAGGGCCCTTGGACCTCCATGTCTATCAATCTCTATAGATCTCCCTCCTTCTTTAAATTTATGATAAGATCATTGTGGTTGTGAGAGCTCTTGTCATGGAAACGGCAGAGGAAGTTTAGACTGGCCTGCCAGTCAGGATGCGTGAGCATCCAGAAAGCAAGCCAGAATGCCAGAGGCATTGCCAACAATATGACTTGATATGGAGCTGGGAAATAGGATACCACGAAATGGTGGTGGAATGTCAGGGTTAGGAGTATCCCAATGACAAACCACACTGAATAGACTTCAGACCCAGGGGCTCTAGTAACAGGGGTGAAAACTACTAGAAATGTTTCTGCGAGATTCTTGGTTATTAAAACCATTTTGTTGGGGGTGGTAGAAAGGCGAATTTTCTCTTGTAGTTGGCGGACATAGGGCCATAAGATCCCTGTATATTGCTGCCAGAAGGTCATGAGAACAGGGTTGTAGAGCCAAAAATTTTGGACTTGATGAGCCCAATTGGCAATGGAGGGAACCATGGTAACCATGAGAATTGGTAAGGCCCACCCAGAGTGTGGAGCGGCGGACCACCAGGGAAATGCCATATGGAATGTGGTCAATAGGAAGGAGATAAAAATTTGGGGTTTTTAATAAAATTTTTTATTTGGGAAATAAAGTTAGAAAATTGACCAACAATCTTCTCAGTGCCTTGCAACTGATTATATAGTGGTCAATTGGGTAGTGATAAGGCGTGGTCAGGATCCACAAATTTGGCCTAGCCAGAAAATTGGTTGATAGTGGGGGTTTATTCTTTGGGAACTGATATCGCAAAATTTGGCAGTGGGCTGAGTCTCTGTCATTTCGACCTCAAACGTCTGGACCAGGGGTCAATTACATTTCTGATGGTTAGCATAACAGCATTTGGCCCGACGAGCAACAGGAATCCGCCAAGGCCATCCCATATAAGGATGGGGCCATTTGGTTGGGAACAGGTTTGGGATGGCCAACCCGCCCATGCTCGGTCATTTAACCATTCATTTGAATGATAGTATCCCATTGGGCGCAATGCCCAAATTACAATCAGAGGACTTCAACTCTCGTCAATGGCACCCAATATTTGTTCTAATGATTTAGGGGTCAAATTGGAACCGTCAGGCGATCTGGCTGATATCTCATTCTTTTTTATTTAATTATTGCGGGGAAGGCTGACCATGGGACGGAAACTTCCGAATATGACTCAGGAAAGACAAACTTAGTACCAGGGGAGGCACCCCAGAGAAGCGATGCTATCTCTTGTTGCCAGCGGGAACGCCACTTATGGGGAGGGGGAGGGGACATGTGAAGGGGCCGTAGCCACTATTGAGCACGTGTGGAGGAAGGGGTCTGATTTGATGAACCAGACTGGGAACCAGGAGGAGACCAGCTGTCAGCGACGTGGTGGGAGATATCCAAACATCCACGCTTAAAAGTGGTCCACCAAATGAGACCGGAATCTGTGGACAGTTTCTTTGGAGGGTGGGGGTGGAGCCTGCGATGGCATCTAAGACAATCGTGTGGATGGTCCACATGGCGATTGCAACCACCAGAGCACGGAGGGAGGGTGGAAGGGAGGAGGCCATTGATAGAGCAAACATATCTCTTGACAGACTGAAGGGATGCGTTTGATCCTGGCCCAGCAGACGTTGAACTTCGCGCCATATCACTTTAGAGGTGGGGCACTTCTCCAGGCGGTGGAACAGCGTTTTATACTGGCCACACACAACACAGGATGAGTGTAAAGCGTTAGAGCGCTCAGCTGTACGATACACCCGCCTCAGGCAGCGCCACACATGGGAGCGGACTTGAGGCTGCAACAGAGGATGGTGTGCGTATTTCCAGATAGTCTTTTGGGTTTCAATGGAATAAGGGATGTCCATCATGTCCAGGTATTCCACCCCGGATAGGACTTGGGGTCGAATGGGGATCACGCCATCATGGATGGGTAGCCCCTGTACCTCTTGTGTGAACTGAGGAGAGGGGCGGCCTTTTCAGGTTGTATGTCCGCTAATAAAAATTCTCCACTCTGCGCTTTGCATGGAGAGTAGAAATTTGTTTGTAGTTGGTTTTAGTCCTGTGGGAACCTGTGACCGATGTGTGTGATGCGAGGTGTTTCATCAGGGAGTGGGGGTTTGATGGATTGTTGAGACCCAAGGCTCAGGAGAAGTTGGAGTGGGCCGCGTGGGACCAGTGTTGGGATTGGAGTGTAGGAGTGGTGACAGCCGCGATCCAGGTGCCCAAGATCTTGGCAGCATCGGCTTTGAAGTCAAGCGGGCCCATGCCACCTTGATGATGAGGGCCAAACATGACCTCTAGCCGTACTGGTGGAGGGTGGCCTGACCAAAGCCATCCTTGTAGCAAAGCATACAGGGATTTGAAGAATCTTGGGGAGAAGGGGATGGCGTGGGCTCTGAACCAAACTTTGGATAGGAGTATAGAGTTGGCTAGAACAACCCTGCCAGTGAGGGTAGTAGGGTGGGCTCTGAGAGAGGCGATTCGCTTCGTCACGTTGTCCAGTATACGGCACTCCATTACTGCTGACGCGTATCCGCCTGCCTCCATCCACATGCCCAGATGGCGCACCGGTCCTATGGTAGGACATGGCATGAAGGGGAGAACCAGTGGAGTGGTGTGTGTTGAGTTAGTAAGGCGTGGGCGTGGGCGAGCAGATGGGCTGGGTTGGGAACTAATTGCTGGGGCCCAGCAGTTCTGAAACTAACCAAGGAGGATGATTTCAGTTTTGGAGGCGTTCAGTGTCGCGTTGCTTACCCGGGAATATTCCTGGATGAGGGCTTCAAGCGCGCGTGCATCTTTATTATTAGACACCCCCACCACACAGTCATCTGCAAATGCCATCATCTTGACTGGGTTTGGCCTGGCACATGGACCCCAGTGAGTTGGGCATTCACAATTCGCAGTAGTGGGTCAAGGATGAAGTTGTATAAGAGTGGGCTGAGGGGGTCCTCTTGTTGCAAGCCCCTTTGAGGGCGGACTACTTCCGATAGGAAGCCTGGGCCACGCACCGCCATTGTTGCAGATTCCGTGAGCAGCATCACCCAGTTGATGAAGCGGGGGGTAGGCGGAATTGATGGAGGCAGGCCCTTAGGTATTCCCAGTTTACTCTATCATAAGCCTTTTGTTGGTCCAAGAATACCAGTGCTCCTGAGGCTGTGGACTGACATGCATTAGCCACGGAGTGCACGTTATCCCAAATCAACCTTCTGAGGGATGAAACCGAATTGTTCTGGGGAGATGGTGGCAGATGCTACAGTCCCTAAACGGTTAGCCATGATTTTTGTTAAAATTTCGGTGTCTGTGTTTGTTAGAGAAATGGGGCGCCAGTTGGCTAAGTCAAGCTTATCCCCTTTCTTGTAGAGTGTGACAGTAAAGGCCTCATGTCCTCCTGGTAGGAGGCACATTTCCAACAGGCTTTGGTTAAGTGAGGCGAGCAGCAATGGGGATATATATTTGAAATATTTTTTAAAGAACTCATATGTAATGCCATCTGGGCCTGGACATTTTTGGTTTGGCACACCACGAATGGCTGTCCATAAATTGTTCGGAGTAATTAAATTCATTATTTCTGGGTATTGGAAAATGGTGCAGCTATGAGCTCAGTTGAGAAATTCCACCACTTTGGCTGGCTGAATTGGTTCAGCTCAGTATAGCTCAGAGTAATATTTTTGCATTTTGATTACCACTTCAGCCAGTGTGTCCGCAATGAAATTATCCGATCTTCACACCTGTGTGCAGGCCATGCTCTGGTGTGGTGCAAAAAATTTAAAAGAAATATGCGGTGCACCTGTCACCTTTAGTGATGCATGTGGCCCTGTATTGGACACAAACCCGATGTTTGTGTTGCCTTTCGAGTGTGTTGAGGTGGGTGGCTGCCACCACCCACTTCCAGCCCCATGCAGGGCTGTATCCTGTAGCTGGAATATTGGACTCCAAGTGGGCCAATTCCGCCAGAGCGCACGAGATAACTGCCAATGTGGCTCATGAGCATCTGGAGGAGAGATGGCGATAGTGGCAGATGGTGTCCTCTTGAAAGTTGCCATGTGGAAATGGGGTCTGCACAAAATGGTGCAACAAAAAATTTTGCCAAAGTTGCCTCTTCCACCCATGTGGAAAATCCTGGCGACGCGAGCTCGGGGGGGCGGATTTTGCACCAATGTGGGGCCTTAGCAACTGTGACCGGTAGGAGGTAGGTTATCAATACCAGTCGGTGGTCAGAGAATTCCTTTTTTGTTGTTTTGAAGTGGGAGATTTGGGGTTGGAATTTCGCCAGTATTAGAATAAGGTCGATGTGGGTCATGGACCTTAATTGGCCGTTGTTAATGTGGGGACGCATCATGTTTTTGAGCAGTGGGGCTCACTATGGCAGCGCATCCATTAGCCTAAGGGTGTATTTTAGAATGCGTAGTTCTACGTGACCCTGTGGGGCGTGGGGTGAGGGAGGCCACCAGTCCATTGGTGAGGTTAGCCAACAGTTCAAGTCACTGACTAGGAAAGAATCAGGGGTAGTGGGAGGGATTTGACTGACATGAAAAATTCCTGATGCTCATGTGCACCGTTTGGGGCATAGATGTTGATGATTGCGTGCGCTACATCAGCCTACAAGAAGGTGACGATGAGCACTCGGCCATTTAGGAATGTTTCTGAGGATGTGAATTTAAAAAAATTATTTTTCCAAATTAGCACCCCACAGTGCTTCGACCAAAAGGATAGGGATGGGAGGAGCATTGTTTTCCAAGCTTCCTCGGAACCTTGTGGACAGTGGGACTCCTGGATGGCCAGGATATCCACGGGTAAATTGTGTTGTAAAAACTCAGTTTCCTAGCCCGGGATGGGGAGGCCTTGAGTCTGGCAATATTCAATGTCCCTAGAGTGAAGGTTTCCCCCATTGCACCTTAGGTGTAAGGGGGTGGGCCCCTGGGCCCACCAGCCTCTTCTAGGTCCCCATGGGCTTTCACAGCAGCATGGGTGTTAGCAGCAACGCTATCAGAGTTTTTGTTGATTTTTGCAGAAAAAGTCACGTTGGCTTTGGCCTTCACTTTTTGTTTTCCTGACGTCAGACAAGTTTTTTGTTGTGCGGATGAGTTCGGTGCACTGTCGAGCGGGTCAAAAAAAATTTTTCAGTTGGGATAGGTCCCAAGTCAGTTTTGACCGGAACTTGGGTACAACGATTGGGTAAGATAAAATCTCCCATTGGATCCTCAGATCGAGTGGCCCGCTCGGCATGGGCTTCCCAATCTGATTGGATAATGGATTCCTGAGTTGCTTCTGCCGCGAAGGTCTCCATGTCCTCCTGGCGTTGTGAGTGTGGGATAGCAGTGATGGCCTCAGCCACTTCCTTGGCTGCGGCCCTATGGGCCTGCTTGGCCTTCTTCCGCTCCTGCGGGGAGATAGGCTTTACCAATAGGTAGCAGCCTTGTGCTCCCCACAGGAAAGCCTCCTTGGTGCTTGTAGTTGGTTCATAGTGCGCCTCTCCGCTGGCCATGGCCACCGAGGGGTGCTCTTGGAATGTGACGCCCTCCTTGATGGGGCATGCGTGCGCCTTATGGCCAAACGCGTCCTAGTGGGTGCAAATGGGGGGTGCGCTGTCCATGGTCACCCAGAATGGGTGGGTGGTATGCTCTGCGATATCAATAAAAGTGGAGTGTGGGATCTGGGTTAGGTCCTTTGCGATCTCCTCAGTTGGGGTCAGAACTGCGATGGCTTTTCCAGTGCACAGGTGTGGCATCAGCATGAAGCGTTGCATTTTGAAATATTGTATTTCGCCGTATATGGCAAGACCATCTTTCAGGTGTTGTTCCAAAATATCACATTTTACCGTAGTAGGCAAAAAGTCAAATGTGAGGAAAGTTTGGTTTGATTTTGTCCATCTGGTGCATTTGGTTTTGACGACCTGTTACCCTTCGGGGAGGTCGACCACTATGTGCACCGCTGTAGCCTCGTCTGCTGCTTTTTTGCTTTTGAAACCTAGGTCCAGCCAACCGCATGACATGGAGTGAGGTGCAACGTACACCGCGGTCAGGAAAACTTTGTGTACATCTTCACAAAATTTTTCCCATAAGACCATTTTTTGCATGTCTAGATACACACGGACTCTGAATTCCACTGACAAAAGTGGCTGGGAGTGTGGCGTGTTGATGTACTGGTTGCATCGTGCTTGCCACGTGAGTATCTCCAGGGAAATTGTGACCGCCAGTTTTTTAATATTTTTGTCTATTCCGCCGGATTCTCCGGGGCGTTTTCAAACGTTGGAGGCCGCGGGCCTTCCACCTGCTCCTCTTACCTTGCTTGCTCAACTGCTCCCTGACATGGGCACAGACTAATCTCCTCTGTGAGTTTATCAAACTAGATTCAGTCTTGAATTGAATAGGTTGCAATAGTGATTGCAACGAGAAAGAAAAGTGCTGATATCTCATTCTTCATACTTTTACAGCCATTTTAATTTTGACCATCAGCCCAATTGCCACCCAAATTAGATCCAACTGATTTCAGTTCAATGATCTCAGCACAGATTTCACTAATTTCCCACAACAGTTCTGCTGAGGTGAGTGAGGGAATTGGGGGTGGGATCTGAAGCGGATGGGCTATCACCCATCACTCATCAACTACGTGGGCGAGATCACCCTGGGTGATGAGGGGTACTGCCATCCTCTTTGGTGTTTTCCTATTCAGGAATGGAAAGATAGCTCAATCGAGAGCCAAAGGATGTTCCCCAGGACTTACATTACCCTTTCCTTTTTCCAAAGGGATGGCCCCCCACTGGGAAACTGCACCAGAGCCACGCTCTTATGTGCTTTGGGTAACTTGAGAGCCATAATTGTTGCAGCCTTCTGAAGTGGGCGGGGAGCCTTGGGGTGGGATGTGTGGAAAGCGTCAACCAGGGCCATACAATTTGCGCAATTTCACGCCTTGACCCAACTGTTTTCATAAGCTGGATATCCTTTCCAGGCCACAAGATATTGAACTGATTGTCACAACTTCTGAGATGCCAGGATGGCCTCCACTTCAGATTCCTCCTCATTATTGACAATGATTGGTTCTGGGTCCGTGGGAAGTACACCCTTAAAGGGTGACAGCTGGGATACATGGAAAACTGGGTGTTGCTTCCAATGCGCGGGAAGCATCAACTGGAACGCCCCATTACCCAATACCTCCTCCACTAAGTGGGGACCTGAACGCTTGCTGGAGAATTTGCGGGAAGGGGTTTGGATTCGCAAATGGTGAGTATTGAGCATGACGTAAGAACCCACCATAAAGTCATGACCCGGCAGGCGCTTGCAATCAAACTGCTTATAGTCGTTGATGGCTTTTGTGAGGTGTTCCCGCACTAAAGCTTGAGTCAATCAAATATGGGCAGCATGATCTGTGGCAGCTTGCACTTCTGGTTGTAAGCATGCTCCGACTGAGAATAATGGGTTATAACCCAGCGTTGCTTCATATGGTGAAAAACCCGTGGGAGCATGAGTACCATTATTGTATGCAAAGTGGGCAAGAGGCAGGTCATTGGCCCAGGTATCCTGCGCTGCTACAGCATAACAATGCAAGTACTGTTTGGAAACTTGGTTAACCCGCTCAGTCTGGCCGTCATACTGGGGGTGATATGCCGTGAATTGACAGGGGGTTATCTTAAGGATCAACAAGAGTTCACTCCAAAACCAGGCGGTAAACTGAGTACCCCTGTCACTAACAATTTCCTGAGGAAGACCAAACATTGAAAACACATGTCAAACGAATAGATGCGCCATTTCTTCCGATGTAATTGCAGAAGTACAAGGAATAAACAGGGAAAATTTGGTAGAGCGATCTACCACTACCATTACCGCTGTAAAACCATTAGAGCAGGGGAGGTCAACAATGAAATCTATGGACACCGAGGTCCATAGACCTTCCACCTGTTGTAAAGGGTGAAGAAGGCTGTTTTATCTGGAATGGTCTGACTTGGCCCTAGCACAAATAACACAATCGGCGATCCAAGCCAGAACCTCTTTGGTCAGTCCTGCCCAATTAAAGGTTCGCTTGATCAAGTCAATGCATTTCTTGTTACCAGGGTGTCTGACCACGGGGGGATCATGGTGTGCATGAAATATGTTCAGGCGGAAGGAGGGGGGAATCCAAACACAAGAATAAAAGTAAATTAGACCTTCTTCTAAAGAATATAGGT
>JAKSZP010003243.1:0-51114 GCA_022478985.1 Massospora cicadina
AAAAAAGAAACCCTTAAGAGCAATCAAAATAAGCCAATTCTACCTGAGTATCGGATTGGTGATTATGTTTTATATTATTATTCCCTTCCTGGTGGAAGAACTGAAAAATTAGAAACTAATTGGTCTGGACCTTATAGGGTAATATTTAGAAAAGGTCTAGAGTACTCTATAGTTCATAACGACACTGGTATAGCTATAAATCGTATTCATCCCAGATATTTATGATCTCATCCTTCCCCACGACTGAATCTTGGGGGGGGGGAAGTGTCAGGATTTTGACTGGTCTTCCCATCAATGAAACATCTTCTAAATTATCAGCGATGATCCCCGATGAATCTATAAGTGATAAAAATCATATCAAAGCTATTCCATCTGATCAAGTCTATCTTGACTCTGATATCAGAAGAGATTCAGTCTCCCATCAGATGAAACGATCTAAACAAAAATGGAAAACTATGAATCCTATAAATATTAAGACTTTTTAATAATAAATCGATCCTTTTTTCTTGTGAGCTGATATTCACATTATTATTTTATCCTTTTAAGACTCCAAATAATTAACTTCAAGTCAAAGCCTGAGTCTCCAGTATATAACAAAGATTGCTGATACCTAGTGAGCTTGATATCCCTGATGAATTATCCAACAAAGACACTATTTATATTTATGCTTCTTCTTCTACTTCTAATTCTATTCCATCAATTAATCCCTCAGTGTTTTCTATCCCAAACTTTGGCTCTGATGTGACCTGGGTGGAAGTCATCATGCATAAGGTAAAAGTTTTGCTATCATTGATATGGGCTCACCTATCAATATAATCTCATCCAAACTTATGAAGAAGATCAAATTGGTGCCAGACTTGAACCATTCCCAAGATTATAAAACTACTGGACCTTCCTACACTAAATCTATAGGAGCCTATTCCTCTCTTCTGATGCGCTTTGGGAAGCTGGTTGTGTTTGCCCCTGCAAAGGTATTGAATAACAACTGCTATGATCTTCTCTTGGGAACTAAATTTCTCACTGATTTTGATGAGATCATTAGTCTTAAGGACAAATATCTAACTTTAATTGTGTACCAGGTACATTTAATTCTATATGATGTTCCCAATACCAAAGGCAAACTTAAGCGACTTGTCTGCTTACTAGAATACCCCACTTCTATCTCACATCTTGAATACTGAATCCTGGGTCCAAGGACTATACTTCCACCTCCATCATTTTGTGCCACTGAGGAAATGTTGCTATATTCTCACTCTCCAATTATCATTCCACCTAAAGCTCAAGTCATCATTGATATGGGAGTTCAAGTATTTGTAACCAGTGATCATGTGTTAGAGATCATTGTTAACCCAAATCCTTCTCATTTGGAGGCTTTACCTTGCCCTGCATACTTGATCCTGCCTACAATGGAACTTTTTTGGTTCTATTGGCTAATCTCACTTCTCAACTAATGCAATTGAATTGCAATAATCCTATCACTTATGTGAGGCCTACTCCTGTGAGTGACTTGTTGTCCATCTCGGGATATGAGATCTACATTAATTTTGACTGGAAGTTTACCCTATCATTGCCAGAATTGACATTGAATTTGGGGATTCACTAACTTCAGAACAACAGCTGGAGGCTGAGGCTCTGATTGAAGAATATGCAGATATCTTTGCTCAAGGTCCTGGAGATTTTGGCCTAATGAAAGAGGTACAGCATCAGGTGAAAACTGGGGATACTCCCCCTATCTGAGCTCAACCATATCGCAAATCCAAAGTCAAGGAGGATCAGGTCTCAGTGAAGCTGAAGCAACTTCTCAATGCTGGACTATTAACGCCTTCTAAAAGTCCCTGGGCTTTCCCTCTACTACTCATCTGGAAGAAAGCTGGGGACCACCGAGTAGTTATGGACTATCATCGACTTAATGCTGTTACTCAGAAGGATTCTTATCCTTTACCTCATATAGAAGATTCCTTGAGGCTATTGTCTGGGTCCCAATATTTCTCAGCTATGGACCTTGCAAGTGGTTATTGGCAAATTGATTTTTCCCTAGAAGACCGTCAAAAATGTGCTTTGATCTCTAGTGAGGGGCTATTTGAGCCTACTTGTATGCCGCAGGGGCTTTGCAATGCCCCTGCTACGTTTCAATGAGCCATTGATGGCTTATTTGGGGATTTAAAGATTTTATGTGTTTTAGTTTATCTAGATGATGTTACTGTTTTTTCACGCACTTTTAATGAGCATTTGGCTCATTTGAAGAAAGTTTTTGGCCAACTGCATCATGCTTCTTTTAAGCTTAAACCATCAAAGTGTGCTTTTTTTAATACTGAGATGGAATTTTAGGGCATAAGGTAAAATTTGAGGGTATTTTACCCTTATCTAATAAGGTACAAGCTATTTCAGACATGCTTGTTCTTAAAAGCTTATGAGATATCCAAGTATTTTTAGGAATGGTCAGTTATTACCAACAATTCATCCCCCATTTTGCAGTAAATTGTAGAGCCTTTAGTTTATTTATTGCATAAAGAAGTTCCTTTTGTATGGGAAGACTCCCAGCAACAATCCTTTGATCTGTTGCACCAAGCCCTAATGAGTGCACCTATCTTATCTCATCCTGACTTTTCTATATCCTTTATTCTATTTACCAATGCCAGTGATATTGCTATTGGAGTCATTCTGGCTCAACATGATACCAATCTGGTCGATCACCCCATCGCATACTATAGTAAAACCCTGTCTAAGGCCAAACGCAATTTTAGCATTACTGAGAGAGAATGCCTTGCTGTTTTGGCCGCTATCAAGCATTTATGCCCCTATCTATATGGCAAGCATTTCACTATTGTAACAGATTACGTTTCCCTGAAGTGGTTGCAACAAATGAAGGATCCTGATGGGTGCTTAGCCAGATGGGCGTTAAAGCTCCAAAATTATGATTTTACCATTCAACATTGCGCTGGAGCTATACATCAAAGCGCTGATGGCCTTTCTAGATTGCCTATCTTAACATTATTCTCTGTAGAGGAGGATCATAATTATAACCTGATTGGTAGACCTGATCTCTGGTTCCATGAATCTAAGGATGTTGTCTCAAAGTTACAATCCTTAACTGAAGGCACTCAGGTCAAAGAAGGTTCACTATACAAAAAGTTGGGATCTAAGTGGCTGCCCTTTATTTGGCCTTCTGCGAGGACTGACACTATCATGGAGGCCCACCAAACTGTAGGTCATGGAGCTGTCGCTAAGATCCTCCAATGGTTAAAGAATCATCGTTACTGGGATAACATGCTGGAATCAGTACATGATGTGCTAGAGTCATGCCTTAAATGCCAACAACAATGTGGTGGAAATCCAATGTTCCAACGCCAAATTATAGGACCTTCTGAACCCTTCTCTACTGTGAGTATTGATGTGGTAGGTCCTCTCCCTACGGCCACCTATGGACATCGATTTATTCTATTAGCTATCAATAATTTTTCTAAATGGATTAAAGCTATCTCAGTCTCCATGGTCACCACCAAGGATACGGCATCTTTACTTTTTAAACAAGCTTTCACCAGGCATGGAAGCCTGAAAGTCCTGTTGATGGATAATGGGACCAATTCCATATCTCAGGTGGTAGCTGAGCTTACCAAGTTAATGGGTACCTACCAGTCATTCACATCCCCATATAATACTTCCACTAATGGTGCCATCAAATGAGCCAACGGTACCCTCATAGCCATTCTTCAAAAGATGGCTTCCAATAATCCTAGTAGGTGGAACCTTTACTTACCCAGTGCGATGTTAGCTTATAGAGTTAGCTACCATTGTATAATTGGAATGTCTCCATTTAAAGCTTTATATGGTCAGAAACCTATCCTCCCTTCAAGTGTACAACCTATACTTGAAGAGGCCACCCCACAAACCACTGATTTAGTGATGAGGAGACTGGCTGATGAAATAATTTTATTACAAGCATTAGCTTCAAGTTCTCTTGCCTCTACCACCTTGAAGGAAGGAGCCCAAACCAACGCTAGTAGACCTATGTTACCAGAATATCAAGTCGGAGACCTTGTACTCTTCTACCACCATAGGCTGGGAGGAAGAATTCATAAACTGGACCCTTATGGGCTGGTCCTTACTGTATTATCTATCGTAGGGGTGTTGAATACTCCATTGCTTCTATTGATATTGGTACTGTTATCAATAAAGTGCATAGTAGGTTTTTGCAAGTATGTGCCCCCTAGGAAAGATCTTGAGGGGGCATTGTTGGAAATACAACTAGGATGACTGAAAATACTCTAGATCAAGATTCAATATTAGTCTAATAAGATGGAGAAACCTAAACCTAATATTTATGATTCTCAATTTGATCAAAGAAAGGCTCTTTGGAGTTATCAACTTCCTAAATTTAATCAACCCAAAGAAACTCAGTAATCTGAGATGGCCAAGCAACTTGAAATGGCTAATCATTTTGAAGGGTCTAGGCCTTGTTAAGAAGGTTGATAGCATCCAACGAGAATTCTATTAGATATAATCATCACAATTATTATAATAATGATGATTATCAACAATATTGGTCCTCTGGTAGGAAAGATCTTACCTTGGGTGGATCAAAAAATCCTCATGAAGACCCACTATATTTTCCCTATAAATATCTCTAGTCTTTATTTAATAAAGTACCTAAATTCTCATCTCGCATAGTTTAATTTTGGTCTATTTTCTTCCAGGATTCTGTATTTCCTATTGGAACCAACTATAGCAATGGAACTAATAATTTCATTGCAATTTTGTCAATCTTTGCTAGAGCCACAGAACTAATAATTTTATAGCCTTTGTCACGCCTGCTTATAAAATTTCTCACAAAAATGAATAATTACAATAGATGAAATTTTACAGAAGGTTAAGAAAGGTACCCAGCTAAGACACATGCATTCTCTAACTTTTTACCATAATGTTAAACTTTATAATTTTTCTATGTTCTCCATGCATAACTCCAAAACTATTAGACAATTTAAATGATCTTTTTTCAAAAAAAGAAGTTAATACCACTCAGATCTCATTCCGATTTTGTAAGGATTATCATAAAAAAAGAAAAAGTTTTTATGTAAGAAGTGAACCTCAATATATGATTAAACTGAAATGGGTATATTGTTTTGGCAGTACTTTATTAGGTGTTTGATTGCTTTGATAGTTTTAATCTAAAATCATTATTTAAATCTGAAGTCATTTTTGGTAGAAAGATGTCAGACAATTACAAGTCTGATGTATTAATAAGAGTGGTTCAGAGGGAAATAAAAAATATCAGCCTAAAGACCCTGGTCAATTCTCAGTGGATTTCCTTAATTAGGGTAATACTTCTATTAATAATTGGGCAAATAAAACAAATTTGAACGATTGGATTGCACCAAATTGTCAGCTGAATCTGGGGAGTCCATTGTAGCTCCTTTCCCCAGCCGCTTCTAACTTAGTACAACCTACACCATGGAGACTGGCCCCTTTTATAGGGTCAGATAGGGTTTAGTAAGGTGCAAAAAATTTCCTGTCCACTGATTGAGTACTACATCAACACCTAGTTCATGATTTATCCTACCTGCCCTCCAACGGGCATCCCATCAAAGCAAGTGAGTCTCCTGAGCTCCAATAGATCAAATCCCAATATTCCCTAATTTGGATGCGCCTAGCTTATAATGAATTTTTCACTCAACTCACTTTGAGCCTTGAGACAATTTAAATACCAAGCATCCCAATATCAAGAGTGTTCAATTCCATCCCCCTCATGCATATAATAAAAATATAAAAATCAAACTTATTTATGTTATTAGATTTTTTATTTTTAATATAAGTGGTAAACAAAAAACCCCCTGAAGCGATTATTCTTGCAGTATAGAGTACTACTTCTCCTGCGGTAATATTGTTGGAATTTAGGTGAAAACACACCAGCGAGCACTAAAATAAACCTAACATTCCAACAAGCGGTGCTCACTATAGGGGCCCCATATACCACAATAAAACTTTTTAAAAATGGAGCTTGGTGGGCCATCTACCCCTCACAACCGCCCCGCTTTATCTGAGTCTAAGATAGTTGCATTGGAAATACAGATAGTAAGTGCATTGTCCCAACTCAAAAATCTTAAACTTCGCCCCTCTCAATGCCTTTATGGAGCTTCTCGCACAATTTACAAACCCCTTTTCAGGGACTAGTTTATACCAAGTGAGGACAGTATTTCAAACTTCCTTTTTGTGTATGAATCTGCAAAAAAAGGAGCAACTGACAATCAAAAACTTAAAAATATCCTTCCTTGCTTGAGTCATATAGCTCAGGAGATAATGATTCCCACTATGGCCACACTTAGCACCTGGGCGGAGGTGAAACAAGCGCTTATTGACGAATTTGGCTCCCTACAGAGTTCACAAAGGCAAAAAACAGGCCTTTATGTGCCTTAGCCTGCAAGAGGGGAATCAATAACCTCTTTTGTTAAGCATTTTTATAGTAAATCTCAACTTCTGTTGCTTTCCAAACTTCTACCTCTAGATGATGCCATTGCTGCTATCATGGCATGCTTGGTGTATCATCCCCATTTAGCAATGCATATATCTGCATTCAAGTGCACCTTTCAAAGAGTACGGGATATTCAAGGTTTTGCTAGCAGCGGCTGATTTTTATGAGATTAAACATATGCAAAGAGCTAGGAGGAGATAATCAACTCTGACCTCTCCAGCTACTTCAATGGCTATCTCCCTCTGGAACCCTGTTTCGTCAGAGCTGCAGCGATGTGATGCTTTTTCACCATGTGAGGATAGCCCAAAACTACTGGCCGTTATGGGGCTGTGCTCCCCTTCATCTTCAGCTCAAAAAAACTCAGTTGATGAAAGCAGTCGTCTCTTTGCCTTGCCCTTCTTTTTCTCCATAGCGGCCTTCCCAAGTGGTTCCAAAGCCTGCTTCAAGCCTATACCCCTTTCTCAGGTGCCATTTTCCCTACTAACAATGGGTTAAATGACCAGGTCACAAAAGATAAACCCCCTGTTTCACAAAAGAACACAGTCACTGATTAACCCTAAGCTGGCATAGTTAAAGTATCGACCTCTCATCTGGATACCTCTAGTCACAACCTGTCATCATAAGGTAGCACAAACCCCCTACTTTGAAGGTCAAAAATTGAGCTGTGACAACTTCATCACCTCCCCCAAAATCTAATAAGAAGGAAGGGCAACCCAAGGACCTGTCTTGCCCTAAGGGAAGCCCTGAACCTACCTCATCCCTATGGGCTCCCTAAAATGCATTGATAACTCCTCTGATGACGAATCTGAAGGGGTGGTGAAGATATGGGACATTTTGTTTTAGGAGCCACATGTGAAGTGGAGGTACCTGACCGATTAAACCAGGAGAGAGTAAATTGGGCTAAGATCCCCTGTCAAACTTACCTCTGGCAAGGGTTGAGGGGTATTGGGATTATTGACACTTCTAGTGACGCTGACCAGCTTATTGCCACATTTATACAATCTACCCACTGTGTTCATATCCTACAGTCTATCCAATAAAAACACCCTGAAACTACCAAATGACTTGCCTCTACTCTCCATCTAAAGGAGGTCCTCGCTCTTCCCCAACTTGGGTGGAACTCTAACTAAAGTAGAGGTTGTTGTTAATGGATTTTGGGTTAGGGATATCCTTGACACTGGGTCCCCAGTGAACGTGGCATCAACAAAACTCCTTAAGAATATTAAGCTGGCCCCTGACCTCTACTACACCCAGGAGTTTGGAACTGCTGGTCCAATCAACAACTAGGCTATTGGAACCTACTCTTCTCTTCCCATTCATTTTTGAAAAACTCATATTGTCAGCCCAGCAGTGGCCTTGGTCAGCATTATCTATAATCTACTCACTGATATATAGTTTATGCTCAAGTATGGGTGTGTTATTAACTTGAAGCAGGGCTATCTTTTCTTGCTTAACTATGAGGTCCCTCCAAATCTGACCAATGATGAGCTTAATAAAAAAGATTATGCTTAAGCAGTAAGTTTCCTTCTTCAGCCTTATATTTACCTTTCTATGGCAGGACGGCATAAAAAATGTTGCCTCAATCAGTGGACGCCCTATAGGGTATCCTTTTCTATGCCTCTGAGAAGTTAGTAATCAAAGCAGATGAACAACGGGTAGTTGACACTAAGAAAACCTACAAACCCCCCATGATTTTTTCATGCACCTAATCAGCATTGATAGAATTAGCCCTCTAGAGCCTCAAGTATTGCAAGGTGTGCTAGTCCCCATAAATAAATGACCTATTAATCTCCTTCTGGGAAATCTCACCATGAAGGACATGGTCATCAAGAAACATCAGGAGATAAGAGTCCTGATGGTTTCTATTGAGGACATCAATCAAGTCCACTGTATTGGGTCTATGGCTGATATGGGATTACCCGCCAACCAGTCAATATGTACTTTGCCTACCATTCATATATCTGAGGAACTAGCCCCAGCAGGGTTTGAAAAGGTCCATACTTTACTTGAGAACTATAGCGACATCTTCTCCACCTCCAATACTGACTATGGGCACATTAAAGGTTGGACTCACACTATTGACGTTGGGGATGCTCTCCCTATCCACTCCAAACCCTGTCACAAATTCAAAGTTGAGGAGCTACAGATGTGGATGGGGCTCAAACAGCTGCTAGATGCTGGGCTGCTGGTGCCATCCCAAAGACCTTGGTAGTCCTCTTTTCTACTTATAAAGAAGAAAAACGGAGGACATTGGGTAGTGATGGACTACCACAAGCTGAACAACTTCACTAAGAAGGACAACAAACCCATCACTATATATTGATGACGCTTTAGCCCAACTATCTAGGTGCAAGTTCTTTTCTGACATGGACTTGGCTAGTAAGTATTGGCAGATTGACCTTTCTCCACAAAATCAGGAGAAGTGAGCTCTTATCTGTAGCGAGTATTTATTTCAACCCACTCAGTTACCCCAGGGGTTATTTAATGCGCCTGCCACTTTTCAATGGATGATATATCATATTCTTCAGGTTCTCAATATGACATGTGTGATTGTCTATCTTGATGACATCAAAATTTTTCCAAGACCTTTAAAAAACACCTCACGCACCTAAAAGAAGTGTTTTAACGGTTGTGGACTCTAACATCAAGCTAAAGACATGCAAGCGTACCTTCTTTCAAAAAAAATTGAGTCTCATTGGGCACGCTATCTCTCAAGATGGGATTTAACCCCTCCAAGACAAGGTGGAAGCGATATCTAAGATGCATGAAAACCAAAACCCTTCATGACATACAGGTATCTTTGGGCATGATGGGGTATCACCATCAATTTATCCCCAAGTTCGCCCAGCTCAATGAGCCCCTCGTCCGCCTATTGGCTAAGAACACCCCCTTCCATTGGGGTTCTGAACAAAAGGCCGCGTTTAAGACCCTGAATGAGCTATTGAAAAAAGGCTAATACTCCGCCACCCTGCTTATTGCAAGCCTTTCATGTTGTTCACGGATACCTCTGAATACGCTGTTGGAGCAATCTTAGCTCAAATAGATGAGCATGGGGTCAATCATATTATGTCCTACTTTATAAAAATCCTTTAAAAGTTAAACGCAACTATAGCGTCACTGAGAAGGAGTGCCTGGGTGTCCTGCTCACTGTAAAATACTACCGCCCATTCCTATATATAGGACTCCCTTCAAAGTAATCACAGACCACGCCTCTAAGACTGGTTGCAGAATATGAAGTACCCCACAGGACGGTTGGATTGCTGGGCTCTTAAGCTCCAGCACAACAATATGACCATTAAGCAAGAGCTGGAACGTGCCATATGATTGTTGATGAATTGAAGCGGCTACCTGTCCTTCACTTGATAATAGCGAAGCAAAGAAGTTGCATGACCTCCTAATAACTCCTGACGCGTGGGCGGATGAAGATGAACCAGTACAGAAGATGCTAGCATGGCACTCCCACAACACAAAGTTGGAAATTGGGAAGGCAAATAAGAAAGTATGAGTAGATTAGTTGTCCTATCTTCGGCTGTCTGAGCGAGTACATGTAATCTTAGAGTCTCACACTATCATGGGGCATAGCAGAGTACGCAAAACCTATGAGTAGGTAAAAAAGAGGTACTACTGGGAGATCATCATGGAAATTTATAGCTAAAATATTGGATGCCTGCATGACCTGTAAAAACCAATCCAGCTTCAAGGCCCAATATTAGTATCAATATAATATAACCCAACAACCCTTTCACACGCTAAGTTTGGGCGTGGTAGGTCCTCTCCTCAAACTACAGAAGTCAATCGCTATATCTTGGTCAGAATTGATCATTTCACCAAATGGGTTAAAGCTGTTGCTCTCCACACTCAGACTGCTAAAGCCACGGCCACCTTCTTACACCATTACATCTTCACCTGGCATGGGTGCCCCCAGGTCCTCCTATGTGACAATGGAAAAAATTGTACCTCCTGAGTGGTAAAACTCTTCGCCACTTTATGGGAGCTTAACAACTCTTCTTAGCCCCCTATAACACATCCACAAATGGTTCTGTAGAAAGAGTTAATGGAACACTGGTCTTGATACTTTGTAAAATGGCCAATTCAGACCCTCTCAGCTGGGATCTTTACTTACCCAGTGCCCTCATAGATTACCATATTAGTTACCATTGCATCCTAAGATGTCCATTTTCCGTGTGTTATATGCAAGAACCTGGTGTGCCTTCTTTACTAGCAAAGATGTTTTCTGCGCTAGGACTGATCTGGATCAAGCCATGAAGAAGTTGGCGTAGCACAATATCCAGTTACAGTCTGAGGCAGTGACTAATTTACAAAAATGTCACTAAAAAAGGCCAAGTAGCCATTGAGCTCTGGCTACCACTCCCTTTCTTCCAAGTGTCAGACTTGGTACTCTACTACCACAACTATATAATACTTAGAAGGGAAAAGCTTGGGTCCATCTGGGAAGGGTTTTTCATTCTTACCTATAAGTGAGGGGAAAAGTATTTCATTAATTTCCTTGCTTCCGACCTTACCATTAACTAAGTTCATGGACGGTTCAAATGACTTATTCTCACTAACACTCTTGAAAGGTGTAATGTTGGAAAATTACAAGTCTAATGTATTAATAGGAGTGGTTCAGAGAAAATAATAAAAATATTGTCCAAAAGACCCTGATCAATCCCAGTGGAATCCCCTGAATTGGGATACTATTCTATTAATAATTGGGTAAAAAACGAGTTTTGACGGTTGGATTGGACTAACTTTTTTGCCAAATCTGAGGAAGTCCATTAAAGGCTCCTCCACGGCTGCTTCTAACTTAGTGAAACCTACGTCATGGAGACTGGCCCCTTTATAGGGTCAGAGAAGGTCCAGCATGGTGCAAAAAAATTTCCTGCTCACAGATTTGGGTAAAATACATCAAACCTTAACACATGGATTTATCCTACCTGCCCTCCATCGGCCATCCCATCAAAGCAAAGTGAGTCTCCTGAGCTCTGATAGGTCAAATCCTAATATTCCCTAATTTATATGCACCTAGCTTATAATGAATTTCTCATATGACCCATTTTAAGCCTCAAGACTATGTAGTTACATGCAATCCAATATATAGAGGGTTCACTCTTGTCCCCTCACCTACATATAATAAAACACATAAAAATACAACTTAATTAAATTATTAGTCTTTTATTTTTTGTATAAGTGGTAAGCAAAAACCCCCTAAAGCAATTCTTCTGGCAGTAGAGAGAGCTACTTCTCCCATGGTAATATTGTTGGAATTTAGGTAGAAATGCACCAGCGAGCACCAAAATATCCCTAAAATTCTAACAATAGACCTTGATAAGTTTACAGTAATTAAAACTATTGAATTAACTAGACAGTTATTAATTTGATGTTATTTTTGGTAGATGAACTTGATGGGTTTACAATAATTTAGCCTATCAACTTATTAAGTAATTTTATAAATCAAAATCATTTTTTTAGATAGCCATCAATAGGTTTACAAAATTAAGCCTATCAATTAACTAAGTCACACCAAACTGCATAGTAAAACCATTAAATCAGTCAAATACTTTAGAAACTTCTAAATACTCAACCAAACTGACTGAATTCACTGTTCAAACAATTAACAACTGTATACATAAACTAGTGAGCCTATTAAAAAACTAGTAAACCACCAACTGCTTATTAAAACCAATGAGCCTAATGAATTGATTTAATTACCATCTGCTACTCAATTTTATTGAGCTTATCAAATTAACTAAATAACAATAAACCACTAAGCTGAAAAAGATAAAAATTACCATTATACTTTTTATCATTGATACATTCTATATGACTTTTATCTATCTTTTATAATTAGAAGATGCTGAGCAGCCTAAGGTAGTTTTTGCAATGTTCATAAATATTTGAGCCAAGTTTGACTATTTTTGGTATATTTATTTATGAGATAATAAATATAATATATACTATGAGACTTGTTTTTATATAGAAATATTGAGTTTTAAAAAGTTATATAGAGATAGTGTATTTTATTTGAGATAAGCTGACCAGGGGATGGACATTACTAAAGCTCAAAGAGCAAAAAAAATAAATTCTCACCAAAAAATGGACAAACTGTCCAAAACAAGCGGATGACACACAAAACATGAACCCAACTACCAGGTGGGACAGTGGGAACCACTTATCACATCATAGTGGAAGGGGAGGGGGGATCAGGGGGCTCATCCTTAGCATCATCTTCACCCCAAATCAGGGCATGGGCTATGGCGGAGATCAAGGGCGTCAGGGCATCAGCAGGATGCGGAGCAAAATCTTTGATGACCAGTGTGGCAGGAAGAAAGTGGTTGACTATAAGATAGATAGCATAATTTGTCAAAGATGTTTCAGCTTTCATGCATACACTGGGGAGCTTTAAACACGTGGAATATTGTTGTGGGTAACCTTAGATTTGAAATTCCGTGCTACCACTGGCGCATGCTGGATAGCGTTGTTGGCAGCATTGTGAGAGTCAATGAAAATATTTTTTTGGAGCATATTGGTGGTGGAGAAGATAATGGGAGGAGGGTTTCCTCCTGCAAGCATTGCCACTGATTTGGCAACAGCTTTGCAAAAAGAATGATAATCTTGCTTAGATGTTGCTTCAACAGCCAGCTGGTGGTCGCTGTGGAACGTTTTGGCATTTTGCTGTGGGGGAGTGAATAAATGAAGGGGTAGCTCAGCGTTGTGGTCAGCATACACAAACTGCTTGATTTGGAGAGTGGAGTCTTCAATAATACTACCAGACTCATCAATTTCATCCAATAGTTCCCAAGGGTTTTGGTTGAATTGAATTGGGGAATTGGCATATGACTGAGGTTTAGTTGGTTCATTGGAGGAAGCATGGGAGCAAACTGAAGTCCAAGCTGGTGCTTGATTGGAGGGAGCATATGTGGCACTGGGGCGAGTAGAAGGCTGATTGGTGGCTGCGGTCATGGCTGCAGCAACAGGCTTTGGGGGAGGGGAAGGTAAGATCATACCCCATACTGAAACTGGTGCTGGGTGGGCAGCAGATTGGAAGTAGGTGGACAAAAATCAGATGTATTGGAAGCAGCTAAGGAAGGGCACTTATGTTTAGAGTGGTCCAACTCAAAATAAGACGGACAGATCATCCGCCCGTCCTCAATGTGGGCCCAGAACAGATGGTCAGGGGCAGAAGGAATGACAGCATGAGAGGGAATCAACAAGGCAATTTTACTAAATTCAGGGATAATCATGGCATACACCAGAGGCCCAGCGAGGCGTGTGGCCCCATTTGGGACCACAAATTATAAGATAAAGTTGGGGCTATAAGTTTCCAAACTGCCCATCAGCTCCTGGTGGAGCACCACAGGGGGGAGATGGGTGGGAAAACCAGCGATCTGAACCAAAAAAGTGGTATCCACTGGGAGCTGAGTCCAAATTGTGGGGAGAGGGGATCCTGGAGAACCAGGGGCACAGTTGATGCTTTGGTGGCATCAGCTTCACATGTGAAGCCAAGATTAAAATACCCTTATAGGGGCAAATATCAATAAAACCAGCGGGAGGCATCACCACCTGAGCCATTTCAATAATGGTTTGGTCGTGTCAAGGGAAAAGTTTCCCATAACTGACCCTAAAGCTGAAATGCATGTTGCTCCAGGGGAGCACCAGGGGGCAAGGGGGCACCACTTGGGTTTGAGCGAGGTGGGTGTCTAGATCCTTGGGAGGAACAAATTGTCCCAGAGGTTTGGTATGACTGGACAAGACAGTACAAGTGCGTTTTCCTGCTGAATGGAAAATGGTGGGGGGAGTTTTGCCGCTGCCCACACTGGAGAAGCCAGCAGGGAATCTGAGGACATCAGAGTGAAACTACAACGGGTAATCAAAATTCACTTTTTTCCATAAGATTTTCTCAGAAAGTTACGCCAAGTGGAAAAATATATAGATATAGACTTTTAAAAGATGGGAAAAGAGATTAAACTAAGAAAAACACACTAAAAAATTTTTTGTGAGTAAGGAACCACTTACAAAAAGGCACTAAAAAGTATGAATAATTGATAAAAAGTATGAATAATTAATAAAAGCCTTTTTGAAGTTGTGCCATATTTTTAGCTACCTTATATTATACGTTTATAATATATACTCAGCACTGTATATTTTTAGTTGTTTACAGTTTACACTTGGACCTAACCCAATATAAGCTCTAATTTGTATTTGTGACTAAAATCTACAAATCAGTTTGAAATTTGGTGCCAACTTTAAAAAGAATTATTGATTGTTCATACTTTTATCAAAAATTTCATACTTTTTAGTACCTTTCTAAAAGCTGTTACTTTTTTCCCAAAAACTTTTTGTCCATCTATCCATATAAAACCTAAACAATTAAAATCATCTGTAAAGAATTTAAACCTACAAACAAGTATAGATAAAACTGAGTATCAATGAAAGGTAAGCTAAATATCTCTTTACAACAACATCATTTTGTTTATGTTTTTATATAGGATGATTATCTCATAAACAAATAAACTTAATTAATCAAACTTGGCACAAGTACTTTATAAAGTTTAAGAATGCTAATACATTACTATTAAATATAATTATAATATTCCTGATTCAAGTTCTATATAAGATTAAAAAATATTTGTTTAAAATGGTAGTATATATCAATTTTGGCTGGGCGTTTTAATAATCATTTAATATAAGATTTACATAAATTTTGATAAGTGGTTAATAGTTTTTAGTTGAATTAAAAGGTCAACAATTGCTTTGGCTATATGGTTGAGTAATTTATGTTGCTTTAAGGGACTCAATGGTTTCATTAAGTAATTTATGGTTTAGTTAATTTAATAGTCCAAATGTTTTGCTGAGTGGCTGGTGGTTTTATATTGGTTATATAGATATGATTTCTTTGAAAACTTTATTGATGTCCATCTGATAAAAAAATAATTAATTAAAATTTTTGGTAAGGGATCCTCTTTACAATCAGTATGAATTTTCAAGCAATTTATATGGAAAAAATGTAAATCTTGATTGCCAGCCATAGTTTCGCTCCAATGTCCTTGGATTCCCCACCAGCTACCCCAGTGTAGGGCAGCAGCGAATCTACCCCTGTTGTTTTCTGTCTGACAGGAAAACGTGCTTGGACTGGCTTACCCAATTATACCAAACCCCCAGGTTGATTTGTTCCCCCCAAGGATCTCAACGCCCACCTTGCTCAAACCTAAGCGGTGCCCCATTGCCTCCTGGTGCTCCCCTGAAGCAACATGCATTTTGGCCTTAGGGTCAACTATGGGAAACATTTCCCCTACCATGACTAAGCCATTATCAAAATGGCTCAGGCAGTGATGCATACTGCTTTGTTTATTGACTTTTGCCCCTATAAGGGGTACTTTTATCCTGGCTTCACCTGTGAAGCCAATGCTGCCACTGTGGCAACTGTGCCCCTGGTTTTCCAGGTATTCCTCTCCCCAAAATTTAGGCCCAGCTCCCAGCAGATACCACTTTGGTGGTTCAGTTCACTGGTTTGCCACCCACCTTCCCCCTGAAGTGCTCCACCAGGAGCTGATGGAAGGTTTGGCAGCCTATGGCTCCAACCCCATCTTGCAATTTGTGGTCCCAAATGAAAGCACATGACTCTCTGGGCCTTGGGCATATGCCACAATCAGCCCTGAATCAAATTAAATTGCCCTGTCAATTCCCCCTTGCGTCGTTATCCCCTCTTCCCCCAACCATCCATTCTGGGCCCATGTCAAGGGTGAACAGATGACCTTTCCATCCTGTTTCAAGTTAAACCACTCAAAATGCAAGTGCCCATCCCTAGCTGCTTCTGACAGCTCAGGTTTTTGTCCGCCAGCTTCCAATCTGCCACCCACCCTGCGCCAGCTTTGGTATTGGGTACAATTCTACCTCCCCCTCCCCCAAAGCCTACTGATGCAGCTGTGCCAACAGCCACCCTTCAGCCTCCACCTCGCCCCAGTGCCAAAAATGCTTTATCCAATCAAGCACAGGATTGGACCCCAGTTTAATCCCATGCATCCTCCAATGAGCCAACTAAACCTCAGGAATATACCAACTCTCCAATTCAAACTAACAAAATACTTGGGATCTATTAGCTGAAATTGATGAATTCAGGAAAATAACTGAAGACTGCAATATGAAAATTGAGTGGATTGTGTTTATCAACCAAGACAATGAGCTACTCCCTCATTTATACACCCCCCAGCATAATGCTGAAATGTTCCGCAGCGACCACCAGCTGGCTGTTGAAGCAACGGATAAACCAGATTGTCATCCTCTTTTGCAAAGCTGCCACCAAATCAGTGGCGATGCTTGCAGGAGGAATCCCTCCTCCCATTATTCCCTTCAAAGCCAATAAGATCCATAAAAATATGTTGATCAAAGCCTACAAAGGCGCCAATGATGCCATCCAGCATGTGGCAGTGGTAGCTCAGAATCCCAAATTTAAAGATTACCTGCACCAATATTGCCACGTTCATAAAGCTACCCAAAGCACGCATGAAAACAGAACTAGCTTTGGCCAGATACGTCAGGATTTTTATGTATAATAGTTGTATTCATACCCCCCAATCATTGGAAATACATCTCCACATCCCGCTAATGCCCCAACGCCCCAGCTCTCCAACGTAGCCTGTGCCATGATTTGGGATGAAGATACTTCTGAGTATGAGCCTCCTGATCCCCCTCCCCTTCCGCCATGATGGGATAAGCAGTTCCCACTGTCCCACCTGGTTGGTTGAGTTCACATTATATGTGCCATCTGCTCATTTTGGGCTGCTCATTCATTTTATATGGGGAGTATTTATTTTTAGGCTTTAATTTTTGGTAATGTCCGTCCCCTGGTCAGCTTACCTTGGATAAATAAAAAGGATTTTTGGTAAGCTTTAAACCCACAAACAGATTTTTGGGTAACAGGGGTTATGGTGAAAATTAGAGCAGATATCTCATTCTAAGTATATCATTTTATGTTTATATAGGATGCACTATTTCATGCTCAGATAAACCAAAAATTACCAAACTTGGTGCAAGAAATTATAATATTTGGTAATGGTAATGGGCTTCTTTTAGAATAAAATTTTAATTTTTTCTATCAGTTCTATATAAGATCTAGGTATATAAGACTTTAATGATAATTATATATAAATATAGATGACCATTTTGGTATTCAATTAATGCAATAGATTCACAAGTTTTTGTAATTGATTTATAATTTTTGGTTGCTTTATAATCATAACAATTGGTTTGGATAATTTATTGATAGCTCTTGGTTATTCTAAAGGGATCAATGGTTTTAGTTATATTTTTGATAGTTTAGTTAATTTGATAGCTTTAAATTGGTTTTGGGCGAGTGGTTGATAGTTTTTTTTAATTTTAGCACAATTGGTTCTGGCTAAATGGTTGATAATTAAGCTTAATTGATAGTTTTGCTTGTTTTTGTCCAGGTAGTGGTGGTTGGGTAATAAAAATTGGTTTAATTGTACGTGAAATTATTGAGGCCATCTACCATATAAAAACTAAAACAAGTGATCACAGTCATTTGGTAAATTATAAACTCAAGCAAAGCTGTGTCACTTGGCTATTTAGGTATGAAAAAAAACAAAATGATCATGGCTTTATTGACTAGTTAACAGAATACTCATAAGAACTTAGCATGCACTCTATTATAAAACAACCATTAGAGAGGTCTTTAATCATGTAGGCATCCATTGTACACTTATTGATGACCTCAAAGGGACCAAATCTAATCTTTTTAACTTGTTTCATCATCTAATGATTGGATGTCACAAAAGTTAACCCTATTACCAATTTTATAAGTTAGTAGGGATGACCATTTTTCATCTCAATTTTTTTAATTGATCTTCCGCTTGAGAGTGCTGGGATAAGCAGAGGACTGAAACCTATAAGAACTTTCATCAAGTTTTCCAAGTACTGTAGAGGTGGCATTTTCAGACTCAGGTCAAGTTCAGAATATAAAAATTAGGGGCAAACTAGTCTAATGCTCATAAACCAATTTAAAAGGGGATTTCTCATTGATGAATGATAACTTAATTTATAGGTGAAAGTCATCTTTGACAAATATTTTACCCATATGGAAGGTTTCTAGCAACAAGCTTCTTTTTGGTAGCAGCCAGAGTATGATTTACCTTTTCAACCATCCCATTGGTCTCTGGATGGTAGGCGCCAATAGTACTCCATTATTTCCATTAACTTGTTTAACTTTGGAATGGTATGCATAGTAAAGTTGCTGCCATTATCTATTAAAATAACCTGAGGGCAGCCATGCTGATAAACCAACTGCTCCATTACAAACTTAGCAGTAGTAATGGCATTTACTTTAGCTATAGCACACATCACTACCCAACGAGTCAGGTGATCAATTGCTACAATGACATATTGGCTTTTCTCAGTACTCATGGTCTATGGCCCTATATCAGTGAATAAAGTATACCACACAAACCCAGGCACCGATAGATGTAAGGTAATGGCTTGCTTAAAGGTCTTGAGTACTTGACACATTGTACACCAACCAAGATGTTCCATGACATCAAAAAAGGAATTTCAGTAGTACTCCCATTAAACCTATTCCAGAATTTTTCATAGGCTCCATGGCTGGTTACATTATGAGATGCGGTAATAATTGCAGGCACTTGGATGGCTTTAGAAACAATAAATATTTTCCTGAAAAATTTTAAACAATTGGCCCTTTATGATATGCATGTTTTCCATCGCTTTGTTTAATGCTTGCTGAATCTTAGGTGGATGATCTCTGATATCTTCACTAAGCATCCTCTCATATAGTGCATATGCTTCACTCTGCAACACCAGAACAGTGGGTAACTGCGACAATCCATTGGCATTTTGATGCATGGTGCCCACACAATTTACATTCTCATAACTTTATGCTTAGAAACTTTATAGCCCAATGGGTCAATCTCTTTTCAAGCTCCTTTAAGTCATGCAATCATTTCAGTGGATAATGGTTAGTCACCACATTTAAAGGGCTCTGTGAATACATACTTAAAAATGCTTACAGGCATATATTACTTCAAGCATTCCCACTCAGTCAAAGAATAGTTTCACTTTTACCTACTAAGAGTACGGCTTTCATATGCCACATAGTGTTTGTTGCCAAATTCATCTACCTGAATCATCATGGCACTGATTGCCATAAATGATACATTAGTTTATATAATAATAGTAAACAAAGTTTAGATATTGCAATATCAGTTCTATCATCAGGTATGTTCTAAGCGCGTCAAAGGAGGTCTGGGCTTCTCTATTCCTTAAAAACTTTCTTAGGATTCTTTAACAACTGAGATAGTGGTTCAGCAAAAGAAGCAAAGTTTTTAGAAAATTTTGGCAATAATAGCTAACCATTTCCAAAATACCTGCACACTGCGTGCACCCTTTGGTTGGAGATGGTACAAGTTTCCTTGGTCTTAACTTTTGCAGATGTAGCCCATTAGCACCAAAATTGAAATGTAAGTTTTGACCTCTTTTTGAATTAGTGAAATATCTGAGGTTTTATCTTCAGATTTGCCTCTGATAATCTTTTAAAAAATTTCTTTTAAGTTCAAAATGATCTGTAAAAGTGTGACTGAAAACTTTTATATCATCTATGTAGATGAGACACGATAAGTTCAGATCACTTAAAACAGTATCCTTTGCTCATTGGAGCTTCTCTAGTGCATTACAAAGACCTTGGGGCATTAGCATCAGCTGATATAGTCCACTGACGGTAATGATTGCGTATTTTTCTTGATCCTCTCTGGGTAGGTTAATTTGCCAATACCCAAATATGTTATCCAACGCCAAAAATGATTAATCCCCTTCTAAGCGATCAAGAATGTTAAAAATCCACAAAAAATGGGTATGAGTCATTTTTTTGATATTTTAATCATCCAATGATAGTTTATGACAACCCAGTTGAACCCTTAATCTATTTTACAATTAAGATTAGACTTTCCCAAGGTTTTGAATATGGGACTAACAGCCCATGATCAAGTAGATTAGCAAATTCATTGGCATCTATGGACTCACTTTTTTTAAAAACGTCAGATTGGTCTTATAAAAAATAGCAGTTATACTCTGACGTTGACCTTATTAACTATACCTTTAGTGCAATTGAGAACATAAATTTCTTGCGCAAACACCACAGAATGGAATTCAAAAACGTAAGGATGTGGTATTTTTGTCCCTCTGAGATTCCATATATTTTACCCCAATCATATGCAGCAATTATTGTGAGTGGATTTTTAGTCATTGAACAATCCTGTGTTATCCATCTGACCAAAGGTATGGAAAGATAAACGTTCAATAGTAAGAACTAAATGAGAGAAAGCCACTAGCTGAATCTTTTCTATCTTTATTGGACTATTCAAAAAGTTGGCAACTAATACCTGAATTTCGCCATGACCAGTAAGTAAAATCCCAGGTGCTACATGGGGTTCAGTTCTGCCTTTTTTCCAGGGTGCATGAATTTCGCCATACAGATAGTAGGAATATTCAAGATAAGGTCAGTTGTGATGATGCATTGCTCCTTGGCCTTCATAACCATCAGCGTTTCACATTTAAGGGAATCCCCTAAAATCCTTTAATTTGGGCTGGTGGCAGCCTGGAATGTTTGCCAGTCTGTCAATAATTTATAGGGATGATCCCATCTGTATATGCCAGACTAATATAATTATTATTCTTAGTCATGCGTGGATCCCCTTTAAATGGCTGAACAGCGGCAAAGTTTTACTAAAATTTTGAGAATATTTTCATACAATCACATCAGACTCTATACTGTCATGAGGAGTGCTGATAAGAATGATAAGTCAACATGGAACTCTGGGTGAGTACACAAAACTTAAACTAGAATGCCGCAGGCACAGCCATCTAAAAAAACGTGTCAAAAATGAGAAAACAGGTCATGAAGACCAGCCAGAGGGTACTTAGACCGGGATCATTACACCTTTTATTTAAATAAACACTTGAGACCAAAATTTGGGGTTTTTGTAAATTTTCTTAAACTTAAGGAGGGGAAAGAAAATGGTGCAACAGTAGTATCCGTTGGGGCCTCTGCCTAAAAGCTCATTGGGGAAAATTGTGACTCATTTGCAACTAACATCAGGAATAAACTAAAAACAATCCATTAAATTGGTCCACCAGGCCTATTTTGCAATCAAGTTAGATTCATCCTGATCTTCCAAAATCATTTTGATCTCTTTGCTTAAATTTAAATTTTTACCAAACACATAAATTATGTAATGTTGAAGACGTTTTGGCAGCTGGCAATTAGCGCCCAGGGCCAGACCAAATAAAGTGAGTCCTAGTTGGTGTAAAAGTGGTTAACCGCTCCCATACCTGTTGGGGGATGGGGACAGTTTTGATGCAAAGGCGAAATCTTGTCAGTTTAGGGGATTTTCTTAATTTTATCTCCAGAGCTTGTTGTTCTGTGGAGCGCAAAACAACCTTTTCAGCTAAAACTCAAGCTTTCTCCACTTCCTGAAAACCATATAAATAATTTCCACCAGCTCAGCGGATGATAGATCTAGGAGGTGGACTGCAACCCTCAGGGGGTAAGCCGTGATCCATCTATCACCCACCACATGGGCCAAATCACCCTGGGAGATGAGAGTTACTGGTGCTGATTTCTGCCCCTTTTTTGAGCAAAACAGGAATAATCCTAATCCAGGCGGAGTGGTTTCTACCCATGTCTTAAACATACTACCACATGAAGTTAGTGCAAATCAATAACTCATAATTAGATTAAGAAAAATTACGGCCAGTATAGTGACAAGACGGGATCTAAATTGTAAAAGCATGGCGCTATATGCACCATTAGAGCTAGTGGCATGCAGGACCGCCATTCTCAAAGCATTATTATGCTCTATGCCAGGTGCAAGCCTAAAACTTCTTCAATAACTTCATAGATATAATATTAGTTAGATCCCACTGTAAAGTATGGCTAAAATTATATACTCAATTTTACAAAATTTCAGCATAAGTTCGTTCATAATAAGGTGAAACATTGTTTACCCAAAGAATTGTGGCACCATTTGGAGAAACAAAAAATTTGGGAAAGCTGATCTTTTACCTCAAGGAATCGCTCAAATTATGGTAGCCCTGGAAATTAAAATGATAACATTGTCCAAGGTATTGTCAGCCATCATGTTCGCTTGCATGGCTTTAGGCTTGTTCAGTTATGGTCACGCCACCTTTTCAACCATCTCAGGCTCAGAGGCCTTTGTTTGTGAACTGTTAAACACAAGGCCTCGCGATTTATCTCAGGAGCTCAATATGGATGTTTCACTCAGTCAAGGGGAACATGAGTCAGGTGGAAATAGGCAGTTCCATGTCTATTCCGCCCATTATTTCTTATGTAATGCATTTAATCGTTGACAGGTACAAGTATACTGATCATATCCAGTTTATCTTGGAAAATCATCATAACGTGACCATACTTGCCACACTTGCAACAGATGAACTGAGTTTCTTACGTTTCTTTTTAGAGTTTTATTAAATGAACTAACTTGTGCTTTGGGGTTGACAACTGCTCACTCTTTATCCTGGGATTTCCCTACATAAACTGTTAGGAGAGTGTCTAAAACTCTCCTGTTCCCAGCATGATATGCATGGTGAAGAAAAACAACGCTAGGAACTAGTCAGTAGGTATTAAGGTTACTAGAGCCTATCAGAAAATGCTTGAGCTGGAATAACACAGGGTGAGGATGGTTATCATTATAGGAAATAACTTAAATGTAATCACACGGTGCTCAGAGTGATAGGGTATAAGCGCTCCAGGTTGGAGGGAACCTGGGCGGCCCAACGGTGCATGGGCGTATAGATTTATTGTAGTTAAAATTAGATGGTTAACGTTGCATGAAACCTCCACAAAGAGATCCACGCACAGGATTGTCCAAGATAACATATGTAAAAAGGTGTAGTT
The DNA here is from genome assembly GCA_022478985.1 of Massospora cicadina. Lineage (NCBI taxonomy): Eukaryota > Fungi > Entomophthoromycota > Entomophthoromycetes > Entomophthorales > Entomophthoraceae > Massospora > Massospora cicadina. The sequence continues at coordinate 23,406 of JAKSZP010003243.1, forward strand.
AGCAAAGGGTTTTTATTAATAGGGAAATCAAAAAACGGGAGAAATTGGCCTTGATATGAGGAATATAAGGGAATTTGGGAAAACAATAAATTAAAGGAAGTGGGTCTAATCCAAGGCGCACCAATAGGCGCATGCTTTCATTGGACAATAAACTGTACTTGGTAATCAACTGAACTCAAATAATTGATTGTAGGAGCGGCTGACCTAAGCTGAAATTTTATAAAAACTGAACTGGTTTCAAGACCCCATTCACCTAAAAACCAAACCGTTTTTATTTAATGTAAAGCTGGTTCATTTTAATGCACATGCTGTTATGAAGGGCCATACTTCTCTTGCATCCCTAGGACCAACCTGGGCGTACCTTGACTTCACCCAGCTTTGATCCAAGGTATGCTTGAGGTCAGAGAGGCCAGCCAACTTCACCTTCTTGGCCTCCTGACATGCAGCTTTGTCCCTTGTATTAGTCCCCATGATTATGTCTTTTTCCAGCCATGACATTACCCTCTCCTCCTTTCAGGGCTCCACCCCCATCCAGGGGCTTTTTTAAGGGAAAAGTTCTTGTGGGCTGGGGCCAACTTCATTGAGGAAACGGTTTGCTGCGATTGAGATCCAGCTGCCTTAGGAAAATGCTTGTGGAAAGCATCAATCAAGTATTGGGAATGTGCACAGTCACACGCTGGTACCCAACCGTTTTCTGCAGCGCCAAGACCTTTCTAAGATACCAAGTACTTAAGCTTTATTTTAACTTGTAGGGAGGATACTATTTCCTCCACTTCTCACTCTGGCGCCCCATCCACGAGATAAGCCTTGGGAGTCTCTGGTGGTAGAGGGCCCTCGAACAACATCAATTTGCTCTCATGAAATACAGAAAAGATTTAACACAAAGAGGGAATATCTAACTGGTATGAGGCGTGGCCCACCTTTCTAACAACGCGGTAAGGGCCAATCCTCTTTGGTCCCAGCTTTTTGCATGGCTGCTCGATAGTAATGTTATGAGAATCAAGAATCACGAGATCTCCTTCCTTGTTCGCTGAACCCACTCATCGCTTACCATCAGCGTTCTCCTTATATACTTGCATTGCTGCCTCCAAACTTGTAGAAACCCCCTGGTGTGGTTTCTTGATAGTCTTAGAAAAGTCCACCACAGCTTCAACTTTAGATCCACAGCTGGGCTCCATGTTAAAGGTAGGTTTAAACCATGGGTGGCATAAAATGGAGAACAACTGATAGTAGCATGCAAAGTGTTGTTGTAGCTAAACTGGGCCATAGGAAGGTGAGGAACCCAATATGATCTGCGTCAGTGTAACACCGCAGAAGCTGTTCTAAGCACTGGTTCACTCGTTCAGTTTGCCCATCTAATTGGGGATGATAGGCAGTTGGTGGCAGGAGCGAATCTGAAGAGTCTTACACAACTCTTATTAAAAGAAAGAGGTAAACTTGGGTCCCCAATAATTAATAAACTCTTAGGGAACCCTATGAAGCGCAAACACATGAGTGACGAAGATCCTAGCCATCTCAGACGTAATTATTACTGTTCTGAAAGGAATAAATTGGGCGAACTTTGTAAAACGGTCCACCACCACCATGGTTGCATCATAACCCTCAGAAACAGGTAATTTCACAATGAAATCCACTGATAGAGAAGTCCAGGGCCCTTCATGCTTTTGTACTGGTATCAATAACCCTGCTAAAGCTTGTAATTTTGGTTTCAATTGATTGCAGATCAGGAACTCTTTACAATACCATCCCACCTGAGCAGGAAAGCCTTTTAAAATGTAGATGCGTCGAATTAGCTCCAGATTCTTTGCTTTCCCAGGATGACAATGGTTATTCCATCATGATGTTCCCAGATGATTTCCAGGCGAAGTGGTCCATCAGGAACCCATGGTTTCCTTGAAACCACACCATCTCATTATTTCCATGATAACCCCTGGTTAGATCCTCCTGATTCTTTGCGCTCTTAGCAAGTATCATAGTATATTTGGCTGATAACATCTGATAAAGGACTACCTTTCTAAACATACTATATTACTTTGAATTTTCCTGAGGTGCTAGCGCTGGCCTGTTGTCTGTGGAAGAGGGAAGTTAAAATATAATCATACCTGGTGGAATCATCAACTGGGTGTTATGAACCTCTACCTCCTTTGAATTTGGAGCTAATGCAGGATTGCAGCTCAAAGCATCCGCCAACCCATTCTCCTTGTACTTGGTAAAATCACAAGAAAATAAAAATTAGGCAAGGGTCTCATGCCAACGGGTCTGCTGTGGAGTTAAGACATGAGGTGCGTAGTAGTACAGTAAGGCATAGTGATCTGTACATATGCAGAAAGATTAGGAAGAGCCATGCAAGTGATGGCGCCAATAAGTCAACGCCTCCACCTCTGCTGATAACACTTTGTTATAAACGGCGCAGTTTAACTCAGGAAGAAACATATCCCTAGAAAAATATCCTACCGGATGCTCTATCCCATCTTTGCCTACTTGTGATAGGGAAGCCACTATGGCGAAGTTGGAGGCATCAGCAGACACAATGAACTCCTTATTAGGATCTAAATGGCGAAGGACAGACGTGGAGAATAGGGTGCTCATTACTGCTTTATAAGCATCCTACAAAACGGGGGACCACCGAAGCACTTTTGCACCATTTGCCTTATACATGGGCACCGCCACTTCAGACAGGTTGGGTGTGAACTTCTTGAGGAACGTACATGTCCCCAAAAAACTCCTCAATTCCTTGACTGAAGCCGGGGTAGGCCACTCACAAATTTCCATTTCCTTATCTGGAGTTATCATGTGTCCTTGGTCAAACATGACGTTGCCCAGAAAGGTGACCTGGGACTTGAAAAATTCACAATTGCTAATAATCAGCGTAAGGCTGGCTGCCTTCGACTTCTCCACTACTTGCCAAAGGTGTACTGCATGGGACTCATGATTAAGGGTAAACACCAAAATATCATCCATGTATGAAATTGCGCATACCTTCAGCAGGTCCCCAAAGCTGCATCAATACGGTGTTGGAAGATAGCAGTGGCATTATTAATCCCAAAGAGCATGACCCAAAAATTGAAAGTCCCTTTTCTGGTACAGAATGGAGTTAACCACTCCTGTCCCTTCTTAATCTTTATCCGATTGAACGCATTGAGGCTATCCAGTTAGGAGAAGACTTTAGCCTTCTCTACATAGCGTGCAATATGAGAATCCAAAGTGATGGGATGGAGGTCTGGTACAGTAAGATTGTTTATTTTCCCATAATCTACGCAAGGACATAATGTTACATCAGCTTTCTCCACAAAGAGAAGTGGGGAGCATACAGGGGAGGTACGCTGAAAAATCGCGCCTTTCATTAACTGCTACATAACCCACACATCTAATGCTGCTTCCTCCCGCACAGTCAAAGGGTAAATCAGGGAAAATATACGCACCAGTCTAACTGTGAGCTTGAACTAGCAATCAAACTCTGAATGAGCAGGTAATTTTTTGGATGAAGCTGCATAAAACGAAGATTCCAAACCCTCCAAACAAGAAGATAAAGGTACCTTCAGTGAGGGCTTCAACAATGGAGCGAGACAGAGGGTGTGGCTATTGGGCCAGTGGGGCAAATCGCCCTGGAAGTTAGCCTCAGACAAAGAGACAATTAATGTTGACCATTATTTGATGATAGGGATAGGGTATTGTCTCTCAGATTGGTCCTGTTGTCAAACTTTCGCCACCAATCCACTCCCAAAATAATGGGGTACAAAAGGTTTTTACTGGCTTGGAAGCGGTCCGTCAAAAGATACTTGACCACTTTATAAATCCAGTAACCCTAATACCTTCAGAATGGGAATACCTTGAAAAGCATCTCCTCTAACCATACCACCTGGCAAATAACTCAGCTCAAAGTAGTCAGCCAGGTTTTTATCAGTAAAATTCTCAGAGGCTCCAGTATCCACCAAGATAGTAGTGCTAATTTTACCTAAAGGGGATGAAAGGGTAGCAGACAGCAAAAAATACCCTGAATGATCTTTATTCATAGCAGACAACGCCAACACTTCAGCACCATAATGCTCTTCAGGCGTAATCACACCTCCAGGGTACGTTTCTGCATTATAGAATGGAGAGGTATAGCTGGCCACTCCTACTACTAAAGCCCCATATCCCACCATACCTTCAGCAACTGCATAAACAGTTTTATATAGTATTTATACCTCCTTTTTCACCTCCTGAGTTCTGTGGATCATGAGAGGGGACAAGCGGGGGTCCTCTGGGCTAATTTCAAATACTTGAATTGGTTCCACATCTAAGCAATATGGGAAGAGACATGACTTGGTAGTATATGTAAGAATGTCATTATAAAATGCGTTTTTGGTCATGAACGACCCTATTCCCATTTTGGCAACAGGTGTGTGACTTTATCCAAGGCCATCACCCCCAGACCACCCTCAAGGATACCATATGAACCTTTTGAACGCGGTGCCAAGGAAAACCCAGATTAATTGAATCAAATTCATTATTTTTGGTGGAAAATCGGGAAATCTCAACTCCTGGACTGCAAAGCGTCCATATCCACTGGGTATGAGTAAGAAGAGTGGTTACTTTCCAGTTGTGGGTAGCAAAAATAATGCCAAGATGCTCCAACCTTTGGGAAAAAGAGTAAACAGTGGTGAGCCCCACTGCAGCTGTAACCAACAGCTGGCACACACCCTTTGTACTTTATGAAAGTGCCACACTGAAAAAGTACATGCACATAAAGTAAAATGGTTGGTCACTAATGTAATGAAGTTGCTATAGCTCTCCTGTTCCCAGCGTGGTAGTGCTTGGTGAACTGAGACAACGCTAGGGAACTAGTAAGTAGGTACTAAGGTTAATATAGCCTAGTAGAGTGTGCTTGAACTAGAATAACACAGGGTGAGGATGGTTATAATTATAGGAAATAACCTAAATGGAATCACACTGCGCTCAGAGTGATAGGGTATAAGCGCTCCAGGTTGGAGGGAACCTGGGCGGCCCAACGGTGCATGGGCGTATAGATTTATTGTAGTTAAAATTAGATGGTTAACGTTTCATGAAACCTCCTCAAAGAGATCCACGCACAGGATTGTCCAAGATAACATATGTAAAAAGGTGTACTTAGAAAAGGGCTTTCATTGATAGGGAAGTCAAAAAACGGGAGAGATTGGCCTTGATATGAGGAATTTAAGGGAATTTGGGAAAATAATCAATTGAAGGAAGCGGGTTTTTGGAGATTCATCTTCAATGACTGAAGTTACTTAAGATCATGATTCAATATCTCAGTCTAATGAGATTAAAAATAATATTAGATATCCAATTCTAGGATAGACTGACAATCAGCCCTTTGTAGTTATCAACCTTCTCTTAAGGATGATGCTTAGCTTTCTGATGAGGCAGAAAATCACATCAGAAAATTGTTCTCATCAAATAAGAATATTATCAAATCTGGCCTCACAAGTATGCATTAATAATCACCAATATTGGTCATCTATTAGGAAAGATCTTCCCTTAGGTGCATCTCAAAAACCTCACGCATACCTACTAAATCTAACCCTATAAATATCCCTCATTTCTAATTAATAAAGTACCACGATTTTTGTCTCAATTAGTATCATTTTGGTCTCTTTTCATACAAAACTCTGTATTTTCCGATTGGAATAAACTATAGCAACGGAACTAATAACTTCGTTGCAATTGTGTCAATCTTTTCTTGAGCCATGAATTTAATAGTTCCGTAGCCTTTGTAGCACCTGCTTATCATAATTTCTCATTAAATTCCAATACTGGTGCTCCCTACCAGGTCTGCTTTTGAGGCTACCTGGTGAAAACATACTTTCACAACCATAAATATGTCTAGCGAAGAAAGCCCCTCTTCTGAGGAATCAATGAGTATCACCTGATGGGTACACTCCAAAAGGCAAGACATGCCTTTCGCTAATACAAATAATCTGCAATCACAAGCTTCTATGGACTTGGACATTGAGGGCCCTGACCAAAATAATTATCAAATTCAAGCCACAAATGTTAAAGAACCTATCAAAGGCTTGATAAGGGGGCTATTCAGCCTGGTGCTTGTCCTAATTGTAACCAAGCATCTAAAGTTGCCGAAAACATGATGAACTTATACAACTGAGTGGTGTTACAGCCTACCAAAGTTGGTTTGGCTAAAACTGAGTAGTACTCTGGCATTATGTACATCCCACTATTCACCATGTACTCCAGATTTTAGGGTTGCATCATCTTGAAATCCAGCGCCAGTTGACTCTGGAGCAACAATTTCACTCTCAGTTATCCTCATCTTATGAAACGGCTTCTAACTTTGGATGGGATAATCAGGAGGCCATTATCAATAATATAAGAGAAATCAATAATAAACATAACCAGTTAGTGAGAATTGATAATGGAGTTGTAGGATACATCAGCCACAAAGTATCTCATCAAGTTAGCTATAACACTAGCCCTATTCACCAACTTATCACCTCCCTTGAGCATGAGATTACAAGAAGCTGGATCATCTGAGGACCAAGTATGAGGAGTGCATTGGTGAGCTTGACGGGCTAGTCCAACATTTTGTCAAAATGATGGGTACTATCAGAAAAGGTGGACCCAGCCCTGTTGTCCCTCCTGGACCGCCAGGATCACCTAGTTCCCCTCTGGTAACCCCAAAAGCTCCTGGTGAATGTGGTCCTCCTGGTCTGGTGGAACAAACAAGGCCCACCAGGGCCAGCAGGTTGAGATGGGTCGCAAGGACCCCCAGGACCTACTGGTCCCTGGTTCCTCGCTTCCAATGCCAATTATGAACCTTCAATGATCCTAGTATCAAGAGTAAAAGCGTTAGAAACACAAATCTGAGCCATAGCTCAAGGGTGTTTCTTATCATAGGAAGGCCCCCCAACTGACCCCAATTACTCATTAACCAACTTATTGGATGGCTTGGATAATGATCATCATTTATGCGATGCCAAACAAACTATGCAAGAGACCCAATTTGCAAGGCTAAACGCTTCCATTGAATGGTTATCTGCTAGATGTGGAGTACTTGAAAACAAGCAGGCTGAGATGTTCGCTGAAATTTCTAACTTGAATCAATAACCAGCAAATGATCATCTTGCTCAATGGGTTCATAATTAACAGGAGGATCTCAATCATCTAAGGCAACAAGTTGACCGAATTCCAACTCAAGCTCATATCCCAGAATCAAAGCCCTCCAAAGCTGAGCCAGTCTTGATATCAGGTGTACATGTTTTGAGCAATGAACCTACTACTTTCAAACCTACTTTTAAGGATAAGTTTGAGACGGGTGAAGGTAGCATCCATTCGTTCCTCTTTGTCTATGAGCGTGCAATGGACGGGGCCACCAATCAACAGAAGGTCTGGCATATTACCTCTTGCCTAAGCCAGTTCGTGCAAGAAATTATGGTACCTCACCTGAAGGTTTGCAATACATGGGATCAAGTGAATACCACCCTTATTAAGGTATTTGGGAGTGAGCAAATCCTTTCAAACCAAAAACAAGCCTTTATGAGTATTCAAATCAAATGAGGAGAGTCTATCCAAGATTTTGCTAAAAGATTCTACCATGAGGCTCAGACTCTTGCAACTTGTGGCCAGATTACCGTAGATGATGCCATATTGGCTGTAATGAGTGCATTCGCTTCTTGCACTCAGTTACTACTAAATTTGAAATCGCTTAAGATTAATTTCCAATATATTATCAACATCAAAGAAGCTCTCATGGAGATTCCTAATGGTGTGGTACAACTGACCTTCACAAATAACCCTCGTTCTTATATCCATTTGATGCCACCTAAACCCAAGTCTAAACTGAAGAAGGAACCATGTATTATTGTGGTCTCGTGGGTCATGTGGTATCTCAATGTTGGAAAAAGCAAAAGGAAGAGTCAAAAAAAGAGGAGTCATCATAGGGCATGAGGCGCCCTGTGCTGACCTAACTCCTGTGCCTCAATCAAAATCTTAACTCTTCTACTGATTGTCATGTGATATCCGCTTCTGGTGAGCTTGATGTCCCTGATGAATTAGCCAACAAAGATACCATTTCTACTTATGCTTTTGCTTATTCTTCCTCTAATTCAATTTAATTGATTAATCCCTTGGTATTTTCTATCCCAAACTTTGGCACTGATGTGACCAGGTGGAAGTCATCGTGCATAAAGTGAAAGTTTTGGCTATTATTGATACGGGATCACCCATCAATGTAATCTCATCCAGGCTTATGAAAAAGATCAAATTGACGCCGGACTTAAACCATTCCCAAGACTATGGAACTGCTGGTCCTTCCTACACCAAGTCTATAGGAGCTTACTCCTCTCTTCCAATGCGCTTTGGGAAGCTGGTTGTGTCAGCCCCTGCAGTAGTGTTGGATAACAACTGCTATGACTTGCTCTCTGGGAACCAAGTTTCTCATAGATTTTAATGCAATAATCAGCCTTAAGGAAAATTATCTTTCTTTAATTGGGTACCAGATACCTTTAATTCTACAAGATGTTTCAAATAGCAAAGGCAAACTCAAATGACGTGTTTGCTTGTTGGAATACCCCACTTCTATCTCTCATCTAGAATACTCAATCCTGGGACCAAGAACTATACTTCCACCTCCGTCAGCATGTGCCTCTGAGGGCATGCCTTTATATTCTACCTCTCCGATTACCATTTCCCCAAAAGCTCAAGTCATCATTGATACGGGAGTACAAGTATTTGTACCCACTGATCATGTATTAGAGATTTTAAGTAATCAAAATCCCTCTCATTTGGAGGCTTTACCCTGCCCTGGTATCCTTGATCCTGCCTACGATGGGACTGTTTCAATTCTACTAGCTAATCTCACTTCTCGACCTATGCAATTGAATCACAATAACCCCATCACCTATGTGCAGCCTACTCCTGTGAGTGAAATCTTATCCATGTCAGGATGTGGAGATCTATGTGAATTTGGGCTAGAAGATCCCCCTATCATTGCTAGAATTGACATCAAATTTGGGGATTCTCTCACTCCAGAACAAAAGCATGAAGCTGAGGCTCTGATTGAAGAATATGCGGATATATTTGCCCAAGGTTCTGGAGATTTTGGACTAATGAAAGATGTGACCATCTAGCATCAGCATCAGGTTAAAACTGGTGATACTCCCCCTATTTGAGCTCGACCATATTGTAAATCTAAAGTTGACGAGGCTCAGGTCTCAGTGGAATTGAAACAACTCCTTGATGCGGGGCTGTTAACGCCTTCTAAGAGTCCATGGGCTTCTCCTTTACTACTCATTCTAAAAAGATGGGGGCCATAGAGTGGTTATGGACTATTGTCAGCTCAATGCTGTTACTCAAAAGGATTCTTATCCTCTACCTCACATTGATGATTCATTGAGATTATTGTCTGGGTCACAATACTTCTTGGCTATGGACCTTGCAAGTGGTTATTGGCAAATTGACCTGGCTCTGGAAGATTATCAAAAATGTGCTTTAATTTCTAGTGAGGGGTTATTTTTTCCACTCGTATGCTGCAGGGGCTTTGTAATGTCCCTGCTACTTTCCAATGAGCCATGGATGGCTTGTTTGGGGATTTGAAACTTTCTTGTGTTTTGGTATATTTAGATGATGTTACTGTGTTTTCTTGCACTTTTAATGAGCATTTGGCTCATTTAAAGGAAGTTTTTGGTAGGATGCATTGCACTTTGCTTAAGCTAAAACCATCTAAGTGTGCCTTTTTTAAGACTGAGATGTAATTCTTAGGTCATAAAGTTAAGCATGAAGGAATTTTACCCTTATCTAATAAAATACAAGCTATTTTGGACATTCCTGTTCCTAAAAGCTTGCACAATATTCAAGTGTTCTTAGGGATGGTTAGTTATTACTGACAATTCATCCCTCATTTTTCAGAGATTGTGGAGCCTTTAGTTTACCTTTTGCACAAGGAAGTCCCTTTTATATGGGAAGAATCGCAGCAGCAAGCTTGCAATCTGTTGTGCCAATCCTTAGTGAGTGCACCAATCTTAGCCCATCCTGACTTTTCCAAGCCTTTTATAAATATTTACTGATGAAAGTGATATTGCTATTGGAGCCATTCTGGATCAACATGATACTAATCTGGTTGATCACCCATCAGTACTATAGTAAGACCCTTTATAAGGCTGAACAACGCAATTATAGTGTTACTGAGAGAGAATGCCTTGCAGTTTTGTCCGCCATCAAGCATTTACGCCCTTATCTCTATGGCAAGCATTTCACTATAGTCACAGATCACGCTTCCCTGAAGTGGTTGCAACAAATGAAGGATCCAGATGGGCGCTTAGCTAGATGGGCTCTAAAGCTCCAGAATTATGACTTTACTATTCAACATGCGCTGGCGCTATTCATCAAAACGCTGATGGACTTTCTTGATTGCCTATCCTAACATTATTTTCTGCTGAGGAGGATCGCATCTATGACTTGATTGGTAGACCTGAGCTCTGGTACCAGGAATCTAAGGATGTTATATCGAAGTTACAATCCTTAACCAAAGATACTCAGGTTAAAGAAGGTTCATTATACAAAAAGTTGGGATCTAAGTGGTTGCCCTTTATTTGGCCCTCTGCGAGGACTGATACTATTATGGAGGCCCACCAAACTGTAGGGCATGGAGCTGTCGCTAAGACCCTACAGTGGTTGAAAACTCATTGTTACTGGGATAACATGCTGGAATCTGTACATGATGTGTTGGAGTCTTGTCTTACATGCCAACAACAATGTGGTGGAAATCCTGATGTTCCAACACAAAATTGTGGGCCCTTCTGAACCTTTCTCTACTATGAGTATCGATGTGGTGGGTCCTCTCCCTACTGCCACTTATGGACATCAATATATTCTGTTAGCTATCAATCATTTTACTAAATGGATTGAAGCTATCTCAGTTTCCACGGTCACTGCAAAGGCTATGGCGTCCTTTCTTTTTAAGCAAGTTTTCACCAGGCATGGTAGCCCAAAAGTCTTGTTATCAGATAATGGGACCAACTTCATTTCTCAGGTGGTATCTGAGCTTACTAAGTTAATGGGTACTTATCAGTCATTCACGTCCCAATATAATCCTTCTACTAATGGTTCAGTCAAAATAGCAAATGGCACCCTTGTAGCCATTCTTCAAAAGATGGCTATCAATGATCCTAGTAGATGGAATCTCTATTTGCCTAGTGCGATGTTAGCCTATAGAGTTAGCTACCATTGTATAATTGGAATGTCTCCTTTTAAAGCTTTATTTGGTCAGAATCCTATCCTCCCTTCAAGTGTACAACCTATACTTGAGGAAGCTACCCCGCAAATTACTGATTTAGCTATTGAGGAGACTAGCTGATGAAATTTATTTGATTACAAGCTTTAGCTTCAAGTTCTATTACTGCTACCACCTTAAAGGAAGAAACAAGAACCAACGCTAGTAGACCTACGCTACCAGAATATCAAGTTGGGGATCTGGTACTCTTCTATCACCATAGGCTGGGAGGAAGGATTCAAAAACTTGACACCTTATGGGCTGGTCTGTACCATATTATTTATCATTGGGGTATTGAATACTCCATTGCCGCTGTTGATATTGTTACTGTTATCAATAGAGTGCATAGTAGATTTCTGCTTAGTATGTGCCCCCTAGGCAAGATCTTGAGGGGGGTATTGTTGGAGATTCATCTACAATGACCAAAGTTACTCAAGATTGAGATTTGATATCTCAGTCTAATGAGATTTAAAATCTATGTCAGAGATATCATATTCTAGGATAGACTGACAATCAGCCCTTCTGAGTTATCAACCTTTTCTGAAGGATGATGCTAAGCTATCTTATGAGGCAAAAATCACATAAGAAAAATTGGTCTCATTAAATAAGAATATTATCAAAGATGGCCATCACAAGTATGGCATTAATAATCAGCAATATTGGTCAGCTTTTAGAAAAGATCTTCCCTTAGGTGCATCTCAAAAACCTCATGCATACCTACTAAATATACCCCTATTTATATCCCTCATTTTTAATTAATAAAGTACCACAATTTTTGTCTTAATAAGCATAATTTTGGTCTCTTTCATTACAGAGTTATGTATTTCTGATTGGAATCGACTATAGCAACAGAACTAATAACTTCATTGCAATTGTGTCAATCTTCACTAAAGCTATGGAACTAATAATTTCGTAGCCTTTGTAGCACCTGCTTATCATATTTTTTATGAAATTCCAATTTGGGATTAAGCCAAGGTGCACCAATAGGCGCATACTTCTATTGGGCAATAAACTGTACTTGGTAATCAACTGAACTCAAGTAATTGATTGTATGAGCAGATGACCTGATCTGGAAATTTTGAAAACTGAACAGTTTTAAGACCAAGTTCACCTATAAACCAAACCAAACTGTTTTTGTTTAATGTAAAGCTGGTTCATTTTTGATGCACCTGCTGTTATGCAGGGCCAAACTTCTCATGCATCCCTAGGACCAGTTTGGGAGTACCTTGCCTTCACCCAGTATTGATCCAAGGTATGCTTGAGGTCAGGGAAGCTGCCAACTTCACCTTCTTGGCCTCCTGACATGCAGCTTTGTCCCTTGTATTAGTCCCCATGATTATATCATTTTCCAGCCATGACAAAAATATATTATTAGTAATAATGGTATGTATTAGATTTTGATGGTTGACTCAAAAATAAACCCTTTGAGAAAATTAGCAATGATTATATTACTCCTATTGATGAATCCTTTAATCCTACTCAATTTATCTGCATAATCTGATAAATCAGATTCACCTCATAACTGCTTTGATTGTGACTAAGTAACCCAATTATCAGCTGATAATAACTATGATATATTTATATTATGGACAATTATGGAACCACTAGGATGCAAAGTTGTTCACAGCATCAACTAAATTGCACCTTCTAAATTAGTACACTAATATTAATATACCAAGGCAGAATTTTTGGTTCAATTAATGAAATTAATTTATTAAGCACTTAAATATAGACGTCCTGATTAAGGGCATACTTAGTGCTATGAAAGGCCTGCTGACGTCCTAATTAGGGGTGTGTCATCTTTATTGTTGTCAGGATTCTCCCTGGATTAGGTGAAAGCCTTGTCCAGGGGGAAAATTGATATAATCAGATGAAGGGCATAATTTTCAGATGGTCCAATAATTTTGAGAATGGAGTTCAATTCAAATATAATACTAAATTTGGGATTAATCCTAATTATGCTGAATTTGGAAAAAATGTATATTTCCTATTTGTTATCTAATCTCTATCCACTCTTTACCTATTCCCACATATCCTATTATTCGGACTTTCCTACAGGTCCTATGACACTACCCCTAAAATTCCTAATCCTATCCTTACATTTTGAAGCACTATAAATAGTGCTTGATTACTCTAAATAAAAGACCTTTTTGCTTATCATTAATAAAATTCTTGTTTATAGATTTTTTACATAAGAGCAAGTTAAGTCATCAAGTTACCCATGAAAGTGAACTTCAAAGCACCCCCTTCAGATAGACGTGCCACCAATAATTCCTCCCTGGCAGCCTGACAAAATGGTGCTCCCTGCCAGGTGCTTCCGAGTCACCTCAAGGACTTATATGTTCAGAAAAAGGGTAACAATTTAAAAGCTGCATGTCACTTCCAAAAATCTCAAACCTAAGTTCTGATGAGATGGAAGAAATTTACTGTCTCAAGTTTGACTGTGTTAATGTCTATCATGGCTTACTCAACACTGTTCAGCACTTGCTTATAGAGCTTACCTATAACCTAAAAAAGAAAACCAAGTGAAGGAAGATTTTGAGCAGCTTTATGGGCTTCAACAGAATTCAACTTAATTTGATTGAAGACCATGCCATGAGAGCGGTTACTCAAATATTGAACAGAGCTTTCTCTAAATCTCTCAACCTCCCTAAAGTTAAACATTATTATGAGCTAGCTATAAATTTAGTTATAGGAATGCTCTAAAAATACCATACCAAGTTAGACTAATACCAGGTCAAAGAACCAAAAAGGTCCCCCTCAAATAAATTTAAAGAAAATATAACAATCTTAAAGTCAAATGAGGAACCTCACAGAAAACTAGAACAGTCTAGTCAAAAAGAAGTTCAAAGCTTTACATACCCCAAACCAGAATATAACGGATCAGAAAGGGGTTTGACCAAAGAGGAAAAAAATCAATTTTTTATTTTGAGGATCCAGATGAATACCAGGCTTGCGTTAATTTTTTAAAAAGTCTTGATTAATATTGTGAGGGTTTGTATGATGATGATGACCTATGCTATGCACGAGATCCTCCTTATTGTCTTCAGAACTCAAATGAATTCTATTCCTCAAGTCATTCTGAAGGATAATTAATCACATCATTTTATATTTCCAATCAAAATTCCCAAATTACAACTTTATTTCCTAACATTTTTTTTATAGGTGCCCCACAAAATGGTCCAACTGATGAGGCTAATGAAACTCTAATCTCTATGAGTTCACTTGACCCACCTAATTCAAAAATAGAAATTGACGATGTATACTCAAATGATAACCTTTATTTAGGCGACCAGTACCCAATTCTCCACCATGATGTCATTTTCCCCTCTGATTTAGCAAACATAAATTTGGATGAGCATCATCTGAGCAATTGGAGAAAGCAAGTCAGGCCAACAAGCCAAGAATTAGCTTCTGAATTAGATGAAGGCAGCAAGCTGCAGGAATTTTTGAGAAGCCCCAAAAGCAATTGGTGTGATGTGATTTGAACACCAGGCAAAATACCTAGTACTTACCTTTGCACTATTGGGAATAAGCTTGATGACTCTTTTCCTGAAATGCTACCACTTTCCGATTTCAATGGCACCCCTCCAAAAATTGGACCAGATATTACTAAGATGAACGCTGATCCCTACGAAAACACAGGTCCTGAAAAAGTGAAGCTCAATAACCCCTTTTCGATAATCCTATCACTTTCTGACTTTGATGGCTCCCCTCCAAAAATTGGACCAGATATTACTAAATTAAAGTATCAAAATTGCCTGGTTCAGCTTTCAGATGGGGATAGCGTTGTTCTTATGAAAATGCAAGTCCTGAAAAAGAAAAGCCATAAACCCTTTCCAACAATCCAATCGCTTTATGACTTCAACAGCACGCTTCCCAAGATTGGGCCTCAAACTACTGAAACTAAAAATATAGATTACCCAGTTAAACTCTCAGATTGGGATAGCGCCAATCCCAACAAAGCTGAGAGTCAAGAAAAAGAGAAGCTCAATGGCTCTTTTCCAGCAATGCTACCACTTCCCAATTTTGATGGCGCCCCTCCCAAGATCAAGCCAAATATAATAAATAATTTAGATGACCCGGTTTGACTCTCCAATTGGGGTAGCACCAATCCCAACAAAGATGAGAGTCAAGAAAAAGCAAAGCTTATAGACTCCTTTCCAGCAACGCCACCACTTCCCAATTTTGATGGCGCCCCTCCTGAGATAGGGCCAAATGTACTTAAAATAAATAATTTAGATCACCTGGTTTGGCTCTCCAATTGGGATAGCGCCAATCCCAATGAAGATGAGAGTCATGAAAAAGCGAAGTTTGAGAAACTGGCTGACATCACCTTTGCTACCGTTGCTAACCTTCTAGTCCACTTTGCATTTTCCTCTCAAACCTTGTTGCATGGTTCGCTTTTGGTCACAAGTGAGATTTGCTCGCCCCAATCCATAGAACCCCCTTTGTCTATAAATTTACCATGGATGATATCAGGGTGGCCTTGTTATACACTGCTGGCATTATTGACCTGGTCTGCATTACACCTGAGGCTCAGTCCACTCCCAAACTTGAGCTCTCCATTTACTTTAACCCTCTGGTTACAACTTACTCCCCTAGGACAAGGCTTGGGGAGGGCGTTGTCAGGATTCTCCCTGGATTAGGTGAAAGCCTTGTCCAGGGGGAAAATCGATATAATCAGATGAAGGGTATAATTTTCAGATGGCCCAATAATTTCAAGAATGGAGTTTAATTCAAATAGAATACTAAATTTAGGATATTTCCTGAATTATGCTGAATTTGGAAAAAATATATATTTCCTATTTGTTATCTAATCTCTATCCACTCTTTACCTATTACCATATATCCTAGTATCAGGACTTTCCTACAGGTTCTATGACACTACCCCTAAAATTCCTAATCCCATCCTTACATTTTGAAGCACTATAAATAGTGCTTGATTACTCTAAATAAAAGGCCTTTTTGCCTATCACTAATAAAATTCTTATTTATAAAGTTTTTATTTAAGAGCTAAACAAGTCATGAGGTTACCTATGAAAGTTAACTTCAAAGCACCCCCTTCAGATAGACATGCCACCAATGATTCCTCCCTGGCAGCCTGACAATTATTTATATATATTATTATCCTTATTTATTGTAATTTGTCAAGTTTTGATATAGCTCTAATTGGGAAGATTTTGGTGTTGAGTTTGCAACCAAAATCATTCCAATTATGAGAGTTTAATTGTCTTCATTTGAGCTAAAAATTGTAATTTTTAGTCGATTCATGGGCCAAATTGACTTGGAAATAGTTCATGATTATTGCCATGACCAGCAGAAAATTGGAATAATATGAATGAACTCATCTAATAGATGGGTTTGGCCAGGAGATGCCCAAGAGTTTTAGTACCAGCGCCTGGCCAATAAATAAAATATTATTTATCATTTATCATTTATCTATTGATCATCAATAACTACTTTACTTTAGTTCTTTAATTTTTGTTGTCCAACTGTCATCCAACTGATATTTGTATCTGCTGCCTTTAATAGATAGTTGTATGCACTTATACTTCCTAATCAGAAGTACTCATTTACCTGCTGGAGATGTAGTCCTGATTATAAAGGAATAATTTCCTAATTTTGTACAAAGACAGAATGTCTTGTAATTGTTGTTGCCAGTAAACTTAAGAACGGTTAGCATAATGGAGCTACTTGGCTATTATCAAGGATTATTGGAAAATTTACTTCCTAATTACAAGCAGGAGTTTCATTAAAAAAGTGAGTAGATCCTCAATTACCTTGTTAAGTCATTTTAGCTTGCACCATCATCTAAAAACTTAACAGTATTATAGTTCTTTTGGGGGCATCAAAGGTGGCTATAAATCTGAAAAATTATACCATTTTGTCTATCTTCATATTTCTGTTTAAAAAGGAGATCAGGCCCAATTCTGCTTTCTATATCCTTGTTGCGCAAATCTCATTACAATATGTCAAGTTTTGTCAACGCTCCTGCCACAGCAAGTATTTAGCTTCCTGATAGAATTGGTAAGCAAAAGCTTTAGTGGACTCATCCTTTAAGAACTGGATGCCCATGAACGCCTTTTAAGGTTGAAATGTGCTCAAAGCTGCTGAACACTTCCAATTCCAATCTTTGTTTCTTCATAAGTCCACTCATTGGTAGCTAATATGGGTTTAAGGTTCTAAATCATCATGTTGTGAAGAGATTTCATTAACTGCATTATGGTGTTCCTCAAACCCACCATGGTCATCTCAAGCATCATGATTAATGCAGAAATAAAGTTCCTTTCTAACTTTAGCAGTTTTGGGTTTGGCTGAAACTCCATGGTCTCAGGGGAGCTTTGCTGATTTTTTACCTTCCAGCAACTTTAATGAGGATGTAGGGCGCTATGCTGGTAAGCTGCCAGGGTTCCAGGCGCCTTCCATAGAATCTTGTGGCTGAACTTAGTAGAATTGTTATTTCTTGATGATGAAGGCGTTTTGAATAGAACAAATATCTTTTGGGATTCTTATGAAAACAGCTGGTGTACCCTTCTAACTTAGACAAACAATTAGTGATGGAGTTTCCCACTTCTTCTGACCTGAAAAGATCCATTCAGTATTTTAATATTTTCATCTTAATTTCTCCAACTCTTTGGTAAGCTGGTATAGTTTAGTGGCATTGTTGTACTAGGTTTTCTCTAACAGCATAACTTAATTTTTTTTCTCAATTATGTGCAAAAACTGCTTCAGCATAATACACTCCATTGCAGAAACTTGGCCATCAACTTTTTCTCCTTCCTTAAGGGTTATAGAGTCTAAATCATAACTTTTAGTTCTGATAACTCAGTAAAAACTTTTTTAACTTCAGCTTGGTTGTGAGTATTCAAATCACTGACTAACATTTTTAGCTTCACGACTTTTTCTTTACCATTTTTCTGCTGCTCAATGAGATAATAGATCAACTCTAACATCATTACAACAGATTCCATTCTAATGTATTCTAAAAACACAACTTATGAGTTTTGAGCTCTTCAGGCAAAACTGGCCACTTCTTCTACACTCAACGGTTCACTGCTCATTTCTCTTATCTTCTATCTCACATACAACGTCAGACCAGAAACCCACTCAGTAGTGAGCACCACTTGTTGCATAGTAGCCACCGCACAGGTTCCAAATTGTTTATTTTTTCATTAATAAAACTTCCTGTATAATTACAGAAAGCATGTATCTGAGCTGGTAACATTATAATCAAAAATTTGATTTTTGCTAATCTATAGTAATTAGGCACTTCCGTCCTACAATAATTAACTCAATTACTAGAAATATTTAAAAAGATCAAGAACAAGATAATATTATAAATGAAATTATGTTTTATATATGGGCGTTACTGGTAATCTAGTTCCCACCTACTAGAATCATTGGCATCAATCACCAGAGAATAACTTTTATTCATCGACCTTCAGCATTTAACATCCTATTGGTCAGAACTTAAATCTCTGCCTGATTTTCTAAGTATAGGATATCATTCCCTAAAGCTGGAAAACTAAACTATTAAGCACCAAACCTGATAAATCAGAGCTCTATTCATCAAAGTTTATTATAAATGCTAATTTGGAGCTCCTCCTAAGGAGCTTAAAAGTCATTGGTATAGCTCTAAATGTTCAAAACCTAAGTCAGAGCTTCCTACACGGAATGCTTAAAAGTCATTGAAACTAATAGATCTATTAATGATCATTTTTGAATAATTCACTAGTATTGAAAATAATTGAAGAACATATTCTGGTTAACTCCTAACAAGTGGGTTGCTGATCAAGAATCTCCTGCTAGCATAGCAACAGAAGAATCTTGGAATAATTCAAAATTACCTACATTTCATTGGGATAACGCATCAGCATTTTTCTGACTCTCTGAAATGACAATGTTTGGATATGCTGACCAACAGCATGAAGTAAAAGTATTAAACTTCTTAGACACTGACTACCAAAATATAATATTGCCCCATCTCAATGGGTATAATTGGAGATACAGCAAAGTCAAAAAACAATAATGACTGAGTTTGGTAGTCTAACACTGATTGTAAAAATTGATGATTGTACATGAATCTCATAAGGTTGGGAATTATGAGATTCATGTGCATCAATAGTTGCAATCCCATTATTCTGAGCAGGATTTTCCTATTCAGGTCAATAATGGAATAAAATTAAATAAATTTTTTACTGATTGGTTGTTGTTCTGAGGTTCCCCTCCATTTATCTGTTGAGTTTCCTGGATGCCATCACTTCCAGAGGCTTTTGTGCCCCTCATTACCTACAATTAATTTAGCCTTTCTAGGAAGTATATCAAAGCAAGGTCAGCCCCATTGGACCTCACTTTAGAATTCTATTCTGACTTTGAGTCTACTCCCAATAAAGGCCACTATTCTCTGGATTTGTTTATTTAATTTTATTTATTTAAGCAAGGATTGGGGTTGTGAATGGCGGTGTGATGAAGAGGAGAGGAAAAAGGGTGGATGCACTGGGATCTTCTTGAGAGTGGCCTTGCCCTAGAGAGAGGAGAAGGAGCCAGAGTGGCCTGAAGCGACAGAGGCCAGTTGGCCGCACCTCAGTTGGGTAACCCTAAGGTGACAGAGGCTGTATGGATGCACCTTGACCCAGGGGCCCAAGGTGATAGAGGCCGGTGCACTGCACCTTGGCCCAGTATGCCCAGCAAGGCTGTCCATTTGGACAGGACCATTTAGAGTTGGTACAGCCACATATGGTCGTGGTGGTTTAGGGCTGGTGGCGTGCTGGGCCTTAGGAGCCTCTTCTGTTAAGTTATTCCAAAGTCAACCTAACCTTGGTGGGCTGTGGTACCATCCAGCCTGCAAGATGGCTGAAGTTGATGTCCCAAGCATCGCCATGGGTCATTGGTCCCTTTCATTGGTTTTTAGGGCCTTCCAACGAAGGGGATGGGTAGCTTGGGGGTGGGCTGGACTGCTGGCAGTTGATGGCCTCTTGTGCCCGCCAGGAGACCTCCAGAGAACCCATTGATTTGATCTGGGGGCTCTGGATTTCTGGTCAATTTCCCCAAGCTGCTTGCAAAAAAGGTCCCCTGTCAAAAAAGTTGGTGGTCGCTGCATGCCTGCCTTGCTTGTTCAGGTACAAGACCTCTGGGATTTTCATTTTACAAGGTGGTAATGTAACAATTGATGATTGTACATGAATCTCATAAGGTTGGGAATTATGAGATTCATGTACATCAATAGTTGCAATTCCATTATTCTGAGTAGGATTTTCCTCTTCAGGTTGATAATGGAATAAAATTAAATAAATTATTACATGATTGGTTGTTGTTCTGAGGTTCCCCTCCATTTCTCCATCGAGTTGCCTGGTTGGCATCAAAATCAGAGGCTTTTGCGCCCCTCATTACCTACAATTCATTTAGCCTTTCTAGGAAGTATATCAAAGCAAGGTCAGCCCCATTGGACCTCACTTTAGAATTCTATTCTGACTTTGAGTCTACTCCCAATAAAGGCCGCTATTCGCTGGATTTGTTTATTTAATTTTATTTATTTAAGCAAGGATTGGGGGTGCAAATGGCGGTGCAATGAGGAGGAGAGGAAAGGGGTTGGACTCGCCAGGATCCTCTTGAGAGTGGCCTTGCCCTGGTGAGAGGGGAAGGAGCCAGAGTGGCCCAAGGTGACAGAGGCCAGTTGACCACACCTCGTCCAGGTAACCCCAAGGTGACAGAGGCTGTAGGGATGCACCTCGACCTGGGGGCCTAAGGTGACAGAGGCGGTGCACCACACCTTGGCCAGTATGCACAGCAAGGCTGTCCATTTGGACAGGACCATTTGGAGTTGGTATGGCCACATATGGGGGTGGTGGTTTAGGGCTGGTGGCAGGCTGAGCCTTGAGAGACCCGTCTATTACTCTGATGGCCAACTGCAAACATGTGTGGGATCCAGCAAGTTAATTGCTTTCATGTGCTGAACGCAGCTGGATATCCACAAAGTTTACAAAAAGACTTATAAAGGCTACTCTTTTTAACAAAATTAAAGTTAAGCTTTTTCTTAAGCTTTATTTAGCGGGTTAGGGAGAAAAAAGTATTTACTTCAATACTAACGTTCAGTATTTTACTATTGTCAGTATCAAGAATTGAAGGGTTTCAGTCTAGCGTTTGGAATAGCTTAGATGCACTCCAAATTATGTAATATGGTATACTATCCTCTTAGATCTTGGGAGATTTGAGTTACTTTTAGCTAAACAACAGATGGAATGGGGTTTGGGGCAGAATGATCTTGCAGTAATGTTTTGATGTATTTCAACCAATCACAACTTGATAAAATATTTTCACCTTGGGGGAACTCTGCCACGCCTATAAAAGGGGGTGGTCCACGCTTAGGTGTTGTGACAGAACTAGATGTGGCAGGGGAAGAACCATTTTGATGAATGTCCCAGAATATGTTGCATAGTTGAAGAATTTGAATACATATTTTCAAAAGATATTTGCCCGTTTGTTATTAATAAAATTGTTACCTCAATTCATGGGGTTCCACTGAAAATTGGACAGGGTTTTTTTTGGCCAATAGCATTAGTAGTATCATATAAATGGTTAGTATTAGTATCAAAAACATGAAAATGGCTGACATTTCCCTATTTTAGCTGCTTTGACCTAAAACATTCTTCATTTGCAGCTGGGAGGGCAAATGTCTGACATCACCTTCTCAAGAATGTTGGGGGAGAATAGGGCTGTAGGAATTTGCCATGTACCAGATTTATAGTAATCCTGGTAGCCAAGAACTTATGGTTTAATCATTGCCTCTTTTGTAGGTGATGGTGAAGGGACCCTCCCAAATGGATAAAAGCTTACCACTTCTAGGAGTGATGCAGTTATGGTAATATAATACCATATTGGACACTTGGAATGTAGGTAGAGGGTTTAGAGCTCACTAGCAGACTGCCCTTGTTTAGTCACCGTTTTTACAAAATTGGTCATAGCTTCAGATTGAAGCTGGATGATGCGCTGAACCAATATTCTAATGACTTTTTCGGATGCTTCATTTGTGGAAGAGAACACATCTTTAGCTAAAGGGCAGCTATTCCTGGTTCCCTCCCATATAAGACATTGAATGGAGACATTTTTAAAATCCAGTTATAACTAATCTGTTATGCCATAAGAGCACTGGGTAGGTATTGTTACCAGTGAAGAGGATCAGAGGAGGCCATTTTTAGTATAATGGAAACCAAGGTTCCATTTTCTCTTTCCACAGTCCCATGGTGGAGGGATTATAGGGAGCTGAGAAAAGATGTTGAGCTCCCATGGATGTGGCCAGGATTTTGAATACTTTGGATGTGAAGTTTCTACCATTATCACAGAGTAGTACTTGGGGACAGCCATGACAAGTGAAGATGTTTTGATATAAAAAGGTGGCGGTGGCCTTGGCCATTTGGGCAGGAAGAGCCACGGCTTCCACCCACTTTTTGAGGTGGTCAATAGGTACTAGGATAAATCTATTTCCACTAGTAGTCTGAGGAAGGGGACCTACTACATCCAAACTGATAGTGTGGAACGGTTGTTGAGGGGTAATTGGTTGATACTGACACCTTGTCTTGAAATGAGATTGCTTCTTACACGTAAGGCAGGCTTCCAAGACGTCAACAATTGATTCCATAATTCCGTCCCAATATTATCAATCCTTGATCCACTCATAAATTTTCTTGGCTCCCCATGACCTAGGGTGGAGTGAGCTTCCAGAATGTCAGGTACGCGTTCATAGGGCCATGGGTAAGGCGACCACTTTGTGCCAACCTGCTTATATAGCTTCCCATTCTCCAATTTGGCATTACACAAGTCCTGGGCTAATATCTAAACAGGCTCATCCTAATCTTTTTCATTTATTTGGGGTCATTAAGAGGTCTGTAACCTCTCCGCCTCACTGTTATCCAACTGAAGGACTGGCATCTGAGTCAACCCTTTAACATTCATATAATGGGTCCAAGCATGGTGTTCAATCTTCATATCATAATGCTGGAACTTTAGAGCCTAGAAGGTTAACCGGCCAGTAGGATCCTTCATGTTTTGTAGACATTTCAACGAAGCATGGTCAGTAACCACAGTGAAAGTGGTCCCATACAGGAAAGGGCAGTAGTGCTTTACAGTTAACATAACGGTAAGGCACTCCTCTGTTACACTGTAATTGCGTTCCGCCTTTGACAGCATCTTGATAAAATAGGATACAGGATGATCAACACCGTTTTAATCCAGTTGGGCTAAAATGGCTCCAACAGTATAGTTGGAGGCATTGGTAAACAAAATAAATGGTTTACCATAGTTGGGATGCCTCAAGATAGGACGTTTTTGTAGCAGAAGCTTCAACGTCTCATAAGCGGCCTTCTGTACAGCGCCCCATTGCAAAGGGGTGTTCTTAGTCAGAATGCAGACGAGGGGCTCACTGAGTTGTGAAAACTTAGAGATGAATTGATTATAATACCCCATCATCCCTAGGAACATCTGTATATCCCACAAAAATTTTTTTTGAGGGGGAGGCATTTTTACAATTGCTTAAACTTTATCTTAATTGGGTTGGATTCCTTCATGGGAAATGATGTGTCCAAAAAAAACCCAATCTTTTTGAAGTACACTTTGATGGTTTCAACTTAATATTTGCTTATGTAGCCTTTTAAACCCCTATTTTAAGTGAACAAGGTGTTCGTTAAAGGTCTTTGAGAACACTGTGAAGTCACCAAGAAAGATAATGATGCAACTTAACTTCAGGTCCTGCAGAATGTAATCCATGGAGCGCTGGAAAGATGCAGGGGCGTTAAACAACCCTTGAGGTAATTGAGTGGGTTGGAAAAGGCTTTACTGAAAATGAGAGCACATTTTTTTTGGTCCTTGGGAGATAGGTCCTTTTGCCAATAGCCACTAGCCAAGTACATTGCAGAGCAAAAAAAAGTTAAAGTCGGAGAGTTGGGCTAGGGCATCATCAATGCGAGGGATAGGATAGCTATCCTTTTCTGTAAAGTTATTTAGCTTGCAATAGTCCATGACTATCCAATGACCTCCGTTCTGCTTTCTTATTAATTAAAAGAGTAAAGACCAAGAGCTTTGTGAAGAAACTAATAGCTCCGCGTCTATTAATTTCTTGAGTCTATCCTCATCTTCTGTTTCCCCACCTTTGATTTGTTTTAAGGTTTTGGCCAAATGGGATGGGCATCACCTGCATCAATGGAGTGGCATCAGCCCTTCATGTGGCCATAGCCGCTATCTGATTTAGAGAATATGTCGCAAAATTCTTCCAATAAAGTGTGAACTTTTTCAAGTTCAGTTGGGGTCAACTCATCCAAGCTATGGGCATTGGGTAAGGTACATACCAGGTTATCCGTTGGCAAGCACATATCCAACGTTGATCCAATGGAGTGAATATGTTCAATGTCCTCCACAGGGACTAACAAGCCTCTACCAATCTCCTGGTGTTTTCTTACAACTATGTCTTTTCTGGTGTTGTTCACCAACAAAAGAGTAATAGGCCTCTGGTAGGCTGAGACTAAAACGCCAGGAAATACCCAAGGCTCTAGGGGGCTAACGCCCTCAATAATTATGAGGTGCAACAAACAGTGGTAGGGAATTTGGAGGGTGAGCTTGGTGTCAACCACTCTTTGTTCACCCGGCTTAATTACTACCTCATCTGCAGCATAAAAAGGTATACCATCACTAGCATCCAACGATTCAGACAATTTTTTGTATTTTATCCAGCGGTGATATAATGTAAAGGTAAAGCGAAAAACGGGTACTCTACCAGAAAAGAGTATTCGTTCTTGCTGGGAACTTTATAGGATAAAACTAAAGGAACTATATAATTGAGTAGAAAAAAACCTTGCTTCATGTTGATGATTCCCTCATATTTGATCATAAATTAAGTGCCTACGAGCATATCATAGGTGTTCTTATCCAAAGACACTAAAAGGGCTGATAGAATAAGTTTCCAAATTTTAATGGGAAGGGAGAGTAAGCCTCAATGGCCTGGGTGTTGTTGGGCCTGCAGTTTTTAAATCTTGATTGTATTCCAAGTCAGGCGCCAACTTAATATTTTTCATCATCTTTGAGGAGATTACATTCACTGAGGAGCCAGTGTCCAGTATGGTCATTACCCAGACTTTTTGAATGACCATTTCCAATTTTTGAGTGTTCCTCCATAGTCAGGAGACAGAGACAAGACCTCCTTGAGCTGGAAAGGTAGAGGTTAGTTTGTGAGCTGTATTGGGGAAACTCTCCAAGATGGACTTCATGGTATGACCTCGCTGGAGAGGGATAATTAATCAAGATAGGAGCTGATCCGCATTGCTGGAGGTAAAAAAACCACTGGACACTCTAAAACTTGGCTGAGATATGTATCCTCAGGTATGGTGGTTGCGTCAAATCCTCCAGCGGTTAAATGATCAGGGACCTCCACTTCAGCAGGCTCTTAATACATAGTAACCAACATCTTTATAACCCCCCTCAGATTCTCTCCAGGAGTATTTTCACAAAAGGTAATGGAATTATTTGAGTAAATGATGCAGTCACATGAGATTTGATAGCAATAGGGGTGCCTATCCCTACGCCAACGTCTCTTTTCCCTGCTCCTGCTTCTCAGTGTCAGCTTTCTTTTTTCAGCACGCAGCCTCATGGTGTCCAAACTTGTTGCAGTATGCACACCAAGGGCGTTCAGGCCGCTTGGCTTTTGGTTTTGGCTCCTTACGGCCCATAATTTGAAGGTTCTCCTTGTCTTTAATGGCCAGGACCCTAGGCTTGGGCTTTTGATCTTCAATGGCTAGAACACGAGGTTGGGATACTACTACATGAGGTACTTAAGGCTTGTGGAAGTAAGCAAAATCTAGCAGAGCCACTTTTATATCATTGACGTTGTGGAAATAGCATTTGATTGAAATGATATTTATTGCCAAAGGAGGGTGAGATGTCAACCCAGAATATATAGCAGCAACAGCCTCAGAGTCGCCAAGGTCACATCTTAGAAATTAACATCGCCTGCACTTCAATATAGAACCGTTTAGCAAAGGCAACCACTGACTCTCCACTTCTTATGCTAATGCGTATGAACGATTGCTTCTTCATTCTTAAGCTTTGTTTTGAGCCAACTCGTTAATGAGGGCCTCCTTAACCTCGGTCCAGGTGCTAAGAGCATCCATATGGGAACCATCACCTACTGGGCCATACGACTCAAACAAGAGAGGATGTGTTTGACCATGGCGATTAGGCGCTCCTTCCCTAGCAGCTTCACAAACATATAAAAACAAAGCGATGCTGCCCTTGCCAGGGTAAAGCATGTCCTTAAAAGTTGGTTTGAATGCACCATGTTCTGCTCTAGAGAGGTTATGAACTGCAGGTGCATCAGTCCCTGTGTTTTTGAGCAAAGGTCCAACTGATCAAAAAAGCGAGAGAGACGATAGAGCTGGTCTTGGATAGCTTCAAGCCTGGTTTTCATGGTGGTGATGGACTTTTTGGGACTTTTGAAGAAGATTCACATAGAGCCAATCGAGCATCCACCCCCATTTTTTGAATTTTTAGTTCTTCAACCCGACTCTTCAGTGCCTTGAATTTAAAATGAGTTTGTGACACAGAGGAACTCATTTTTTAATGGTCAACTTCCACCACTCTATACGGGTTTTAAGCCCTCTTTCATCTGCTTATACCCTTCATAGTCCCGTTGATGGGGGCTTTGTATCTGTACGTCCCCCATAAGCTGTTCATAGCTACGCTCAACTTGTGTCAACCAAACATGCACATCTTTTAACAGAGCAAGCCCTGTAAGTTAGGTTTTAACCCCTTGATATTCTTTTTCCCATTTGCTAATCCTGTAAGATATATATTTTGATTTTCAAGAGAAGCTTTAAGGGATATATATTTTTCCAGTTGACCACCTTGGCCTCTAGACCCGAGCTAGCCCTAGAAGGTTCGTGTAATAGATGGCGCTCAAGCTCCTCAACACGTGCTATGGCTTGAGCTAGTTGCAGCTCCACCACAGCCACATGTTGTTCCTCCCAAGTTGAGGGATGGACGCATGTGCCAAAAGGTCACGGCGAGTTTGCTCTTCATGCTTTTCAAGTTCTTTAGCAAAATCCTCAAGTAGAGAGTGGTGCTAGCGGTGGAGGCGTTTAACTCACCACAGAAAATCTTCATCGCCTCCTCTACATACTTTACCACCCCAGTATCTATGGTGGTGGGCCACTCATGCAACTGAATAATGAATTCGCAGTTTGCCTATATACCAGATTTAGCTGTTCCAATATGTTCAGAGGTCAGTCAATATAAATTCTCATAAGCTAACCTTAGAGGATCATGGTTTTCTAGGTGTTAATTTACCTCTTCATGATGGGAAGCTAATGGGTGTATCATATGAAACAAAGCAGGATGGACAAACTTGTGGACGTTGGTAGTTAAATTGGTAAGCTGGATATAAGCATCATGAAGGATTCAAGTTTATTGAGGTTAAGACGG